>VYZT01016038.1:0-49696 GCA_013400735.1 Pomatostomus ruficeps
AATGGAAGAATGCTGCAGACAAAACACATTTTAGCTCTTTGTTTGGGTCGAACTAATCAGTCTGCTGTTCTTTGTGGTGCTGCTAACACCTGTGGTACCCTTCTCTCCGGGGATCCATTGTCAGAGAGCTTTGTATCCTGAAGAATGGGTAACTGAAGCGAGCCTCGCCAATCTTTTTATTGGTGTTAACACGTTTAGTCACCTGCAACAGAATGAATGACCCAACACAAAGTGAAAACTCTTTGCAAAAATAAGCCCTGAAAAAGGGTAGATGTAGCAGCTCTTGGTGCTACATTGCAAGAAAAATATCCTACGTATCAATATTCAAAGCCCTAAAAGGGATCAATGCAGGGGCTAAACAGCTGCATATGTTTCTCCAGTTGTACTACCAGTGCAAGGGTACCTTGTTTTAACCCATTATGTGTGAGCCATACATTTTGTCTTAGTAGACCTAGCTTTATGGTTTGCTTCTGTCAATCTCTCCTAGGACTTGTGGTCTATTCTGTACCCTGTTTTTAAAATTGGGATGCAGGTATTTTTTCAAGTCTTCTCTGTACAAGCAGAGATGAACTCAACTGTGGAATATAAATAGTTTAAAAAGCTGGAGAGAAGACACAGGCAACAATACTTTTTTATGAGATCCAATTTGTCAAAAAAAGTAGATTTCAAAATATGGACAGGTTCACAGCTATCTTGCTGCAAGAAATAAAAGCGCAGACCAAGATATCAATATCAAGATAATAAAAGAGCAGTCTATCTTAGCTGGAATAAATGTTAGTTGACTGAATGGACCTAAGCTTTAAGTATCAATAACCAGAGTGGCATCTCTCTTCTCCTTTTCATATTTGGACTGAATGTTAGATACAGGATTGCTTATGTACTAAAGAGAAAAATAACAGCTTAACAACCTTTTCCAGTAAAAACAACATGCTTTCATTTTTTTGTTTGAATTTGGATGGAAAATATTACAACACATCTGGTAGTGGCGATCGGACAAATGATCTAAGAATAATAAAAATGCCTGAGGGATAGAAGGTGTTAGAGAAAGATAAGTGGACTACCAGCATCCATGCAGGGGCACACAAACACTGCCAAGGACTTTGCCCTTTAAGTGCCAGCATGAAGATTAGAAGCAGTACTGGGCCAAGAAGGGAAGGCTCTGAGAGACATCAGAGCTAAGCTTATGCTTTGTAAGAAATTTAAAATCTCAGAACAGCCTAAGATCAGAAACTGAGACTGGTCTCTAAATTACAGCCAGAGGAGACTAATATAGGCAGTGTAGGAAAACCCCAGTACTTTAAATCTCCTCATTAGGGTCCCATGGTGCAGTGATGACTGAAAGAACACAAAGAAATGCATAAAGAATTGGAAGTATTTTGAAATGTTTGTATTTGCTCAGTCACATCATTCTGAAATAATTCTAGGTATATATAAAGGAAATACAGCTTTTGGATGTAAAAGGCAACTAATTGAAAGCTTATAAAACATAGAAGACTTTTTATTGAGAGATTGTCCTAACAGCAAATCAAAGCAAAATGGCACTCAGGACATTTGACAAAAATTTAAAAGGTATAAAAAAGTTATGAGGGATAAAGTTTATAAATTATTAAGGCAACACTTCAGCCTGAGGAAACAAAAAAACCCCCAACCCATAAAAGTGTAGCTATATAGGGGTTTTTTTAATACTACTTAATGTAAGTTGCACTCTGTAAACTTGGGACCTTCTTAGACAGGTTTTTACACTTGGCAGGAAACACAGAAGTGTGTGTTGAATCGTAGGTGTTGGTGATGCTGTGAAGATGCCAAATACATCTCGATCACTAGCAATCTGTAGAACATGTCAGAAATTTCCTTTGTCAATCTTTAAAATGAAGGAGGAAAGTATGAGAAAACAGACAAAGGAGTCAAATTCAAGAAGCAAAGGGGATGTGAGTAGTGAGGTAATAATAGAATTCATAAGAAGATGCTCTTTCTGGGGAGAGCGGAGGTGCTGGCAGTTGACAGGCCAAGATGAAGGACTGCCCTTATATATTTGACAACAGTGGGAAATGGACATAGAAGAGCTGGAGATACAGAAGCTTTTAAAATAATGCTTTAGTAAATAAAGCCTGAAGAGGGCAAGTTGCTATAAAGGTAAACGCAAATAAAAGTGTGAAGTTAGGCTTATAAAGAGTCAAAAGCAATGGCTGTGATTCTCCAGATCTCAAATCACCAAGCAGTCAACCTGTCTATTTTGCAGAGCTTCCACAGGCAGGATAGTGTGGGAGTTCTCTTCCAGTGTAGGATGAGATTTAGGTATGGTGCAGATTGCAACATCTCCTCCTCTGTGATCACAAAAGTCCTTCTATTTTCTCAATCTGCTTTAAGATGAAAATGTCACATTGCAAAGTCAAAGTAGACCTAAGGCTCCTAAGAACCTTCCATTGCAAAGAGGAATT
The DNA here is from genome assembly GCA_013400735.1 of Pomatostomus ruficeps. Lineage (NCBI taxonomy): Eukaryota > Metazoa > Chordata > Aves > Passeriformes > Timaliidae > Pomatostomus > Pomatostomus ruficeps. The sequence goes on from VYZT01016038.1 coordinate 2,439, forward strand.
CAGCAGTTAAAAGGGGATCCAAGGAACTGATAAGCCTTATGCAATTTACCTCTAGTTATGGAGGAGGATTTTCTGTAGCTTTCATATTAGTTACATTCTGCACTTGAAAATGCTGCATTATTTATTATATGCATAAAACTTGATTCTCTAAGGTCTGCAAAGGGTTTTTTATTAAAAAGAAGCGGCAGCAGTTTCTGTTTCTTGGTGTCATATCAACAGCAGACAGTGAAGTCATGAGTGCTGGCTATCTCCCTTGGTTTATATTTAAAATTTGTATTTTTTTTTTGAAGATCATGGTACCAATAAAGTGTTGGATATTTAAAACGTGAAAGGTGACAGGTTGATTACTTTTTGTTTGCATAACTTTTAAAGCTAAGAATGTAGCATAAATAATACAGTATATAATTTTCAGCTGGTGAAGAAACAGAACAGCAGTTACCTCAGAACATCAGTTCCTGTTTACCAAGATATTTTGGAGAAACTGTGCTATTGTGGTGAGAGTATTGCATACATATTCAAACTGTGTGTTTATTATAACTAGTAGTTAAATTTAAATTATGATGAGCTATTTGGCATTCTAGTTGTCACAGGAAATACCATGGCTTCTGGCTTTAAGAATGAAGTAGATTGTATTTCTAACATAGAGAGATGTCTCAGTATGGTAAACTTTTGTTTTCCGTTGGAGTCCAAAAGTGCCTTCCAGTTGTTCTTTGTTTCTTTTCTTTCATACTTTATTTATTTGAAAATTATTCCTATGCCTGCTTGGCTCCCTCAGACTCAATGTGCATTAGTAGGTGGGATATATTAGCCATCTTTCTGGAGGGCACCGCCTGCAAACTGAAATATGGAGAGTAGGAATAATGAGGAAATTTGCTCCAAAAAGTCATTCCAGAGCTGGACTGCAACAGTAGTGTAGTGTACCCATGGACTCAAAAGGTATCAGAGGATTTCTACATGTCAGCTCTCTCTGTTTCCTTCTATTTAACGATGGTTATTATTAAAAACCTTTACAAAAAGAACATTATTTTTCAAGAACACCTAGTACATCTGTAATTTCAGCATTACTATGAAATGAGAAATACAACTGTGAGAAGCATGTTGGGGGCACAACATCAAGAGATCTGCTAGGCTTGGATCACTGGGTAGATTGTGTAAGAGGGACAGGAAATGTTACCAGCTGGAAAGACCCTGCTTCGTTATAACCTATGAAGCTGTTAATGAAAACCACTACGTTGTATTTTCAGTGAAACTGATAAATAGTAGGACTTGTTATTTATTGATCTTTTCATATACTGTGCTTAGATATACTGAGGACCATTTAAATGAATGTGTGCATCGTCAGTATAATCCTAAAAATAACAAAATGAGAGGATCAGCATCTGCTGGGTTTTGTTTGGGTTGTTTTGGTGTTTGTTTTTTCTTTGCTACAGTACAAAACAGAGCAAAAAGCAAATCACTGCCAAGTGTATAAATATATGAGGACATATCTTTGTAAATATTTAAATAACTAGTAAAATAATCTTCCCAGTTTGTACAATAAGTAGTGAAAACTGGCAAGTATGATTCCAAATGTTCTGCTTTCTCAGTTCTATAATCAAGGCAAAGATGTAATGGGCTTTATTTTAAGAGGATTCACCCAAGCACATTGTCTTTGTTTTCATGGTTTTGCAAGATATTAAAAAAGATTGGAAAGGAAAAATATCATTTTTGCCGATGTACCACGGAGATTTAAGTAAGCATAGAAGAACTTCTGTACATTTTTTGATTTGACAGCTAATAATTCTTCCTGAAAATCAACACATTTCATATCCAGTGCCACCTTTCTCTTCAACCAACACATTGATCAAATACTCAGCATCTGCAATGATGGCTGAACTTCCCAAGGGTGTGGTTGCATCTTTCCCAAGGTTATGTAGCATCATGCTGACCTAGAAGTCAGTCAGTGGCTGATTCGCTGCCTAATTCACTACCTTTTTTTATTTCCTGCTCCAGCAAGATGTTATGTGTGTCCATCATTGTCACAGTGCTGCTGTGGGAATGGAAAAGCTGTGGAAAGACTCTCCTCTGTGGTGCTGCTGGACTGTGTCAAGCAGTCAGGAGCTGTCCTGGACATTCTGTACTTGAGGAAACACCTATTTTCCAGCTACTTTACATGGATTCTTAGACCTACTTATTCCCTAGAAAGAATGTATCTTTCTTTAACCTGCTTTGAGTGGACTACACACAAACACAAAAAGACAAGCATACAGAAGCACAGATTTGCTTTCAAATGAAGTTAGTGAGAAAGAACTGTTATATTTTAAACTACCAACAAACCTCTTTTACAAATGCTTTCTGATTTAAACAACTACCAAAACTAAGACCTGCAGGGAGCATGAATGCAATATGTAATGTAGGTTGTGCTGTACAGTGCTGAGAGAAAAAAAATGTGAACAGGGTTATAATAAAATGGGTTGATGTTACTCTCTGCCCTTAGTTATTAGAGTCTTTAATGAATTGGGCATAATTCTCCCTTTTTCAGCACTTTGCTCCGTTCTGATAAATGTCCATATGTGAGCTTGGAACATGCCTAAAGCAGTCATACTTACATATTAGAATATCATCTTCCTTCCTCTCAAAGTGGTGCTGGCTTCTCAGAGATGATCCTCTTGATTGTTGAGCCATCATTCCTTAAAGTACACTTAAATGAGAGATGACAATGTACCTTAGAGCCATCCCCAATCTTCCCTCCATGTTCACATTCCATTACAATGAACTCTGCTAGAGTAAGACCCTGGAGAGTAATGTTTTTACAGTCTCATTACCATCTAGTGTATTAGACCATGGCAAAAACATAGCTTAACGAAAAATATATCCTGTTACAGTGAATGATCACTTGGCAGCAATGGTTATTTTAAAACTTTATCTAAGGCCTTTAAACTAAGCTTTCACCATCTGTTCTGCCTTCTAATTATACATGCAAAAAGAACATAATTCACAAGTGTATCATAAAAGTGGGTAATGTAATTGATTAAATGATACTGCTGCATGTATCTGTGTTTGGTTATTCAGTGCCTCTGTTTTGCTTTCAGCTCATAAATCACTTTGAATACATTGTAGAGTGACTTTTTCTTGGCAGGCAGACAGGGATGTACTTGCTCACATTTGAGGGGAGGCAATGAACTGATGATAATGATGGATGGAAAGAGAATACCAGAGAGGTACAAATACTGTCAAACATCAAGTATTCATGCTCCAGTTCTGTGAAGAAGTTGGGCCAACCTGCTCTCCTACATTGCTTCAGAAAATGTGGACCTCCTTGGCAACTGTCGTACACTAAATAAAGAGCCAGGAAGAAATTACTTGCTTAAATGGCTCCTGACATTCTGTGTCTAACTTTTTGCATGATACTCCTAGATGTGTGAATTGTTATGAATGGAAACCTTGGAGCTTTGTTTTGCTTAGTCATCCAGGTGCTTATATTACCTTCAAAAATGTTACAATGCATTCCATTTCTATTACATGGTAAATTTAAGTTACGTGCCTAGGGCCTTAGGGAGTAAAAAAATGCCCGTATGTTAAAGCAGCTAGGAAAAATGAAAGAGCTACAAAAAAAGAAAGGAAAATTACTTGTAATTTGTTACTACAAATAGGAAATTTATGAATTCATGGATTTCAAATAATAGTAAAACCTAAGTAATAGCATAGTCTTTGCAATACTTAATTTAGTTAATACTTTAGAATTCTTAAAACTAGCAGATTTTAATGAATCCATAGAAAACTCTGGTTGGGAACTGACAACCCAGCATAAGGTCTATTCTAATGAAAGTTTCCTTAGGTAAGATGAAGTAGAAATTTGAAGTGCCTTCTACAAAACACTCACAAAACTATAGATCCCTTCAGATTCAAGTGTCTGAAGATGTACTCAGTACCATCTGCACTTCCATTTCATTTTCAGTGTTTCTGCACTAACTTTCCTACAGTAATATACTTTACGTACATTTTGCTATGCATGGTGCCCCCTAAGTGCATGCATAAACCACACTGCACAAGAATGCAATGGATGAAAGAAAGTACTAATTATGAAAGCTCTTTTGAAAGATGCTTAAAATTAAACAGAAGAAAACTTCATTCTGACATTGCTTTTAACATTTTATCCATTTAGCGGTATCTCTATTTATGCAGTAGATTCTGTGATTCCCACTGTTTTAGCTGACTTAGTCTCAAAAAGCTCTTCTCTGTTGTTATCTTTGTCCCTTGACTTAAGCAAATAAGGAGAGAGAGTTTTTCTGACATTAAGAGATACTTAATCCAGTTTGTTACTTCAGTAGTTTGGCCTCAATCTTCTTCCAAGGACTATAGTACACTCCCCAGTCATGTCTTGTCATGTCTTCTGCTCTTTCTCTGTCTTCTTCCCTCATTCTGACAGGTAATTTAGAAAGCCTGCCACATATCTTCCTTTCATCTGATTCAACCTGATGTGAATGGATTGAAAGACAGAATGTGGGGGAACAAAGCAATCTGTAGTGTGTTTGAGTATTTTACTAAATATTTAAAAATATTTGTATTGACTTCACAAGGATTTCCTGAGTATTAGCAGTGCAGTCCAGACAGAGCACTACCATGATTTTGCCAGGAAATAATATGTGGTTATTTCCTCAAGAGATATTTTTACTATCAATAAATAATGCTTTCCTCTTGTACTACTATGTAAAATAGACATTTATGCTTAACATATGTTTGCTCGGAGGTAAAATAAATGTTTGATGGAGTGTTAAAAGCAAACATGAAAACTTAGGGAAGCTTAAAACCCCACTAAATTTCTAGATGGATAATAACACAGTTACCCATAATCTGCAATGATGTATTGCTCAGAAGAACGGACAAAACAGGCAGGTATCAAACTTGGCCTCTATATAAATCAATGAGCCCCATAAACCGTGCGTGATATTTCATCTTGGAATGTATGGACATATGCAAAATCTCATTTCTTTCACAGACCTGAGCTACAACACATGCAAGGAGAGGGGAGGCCCAAGCACAGATTGTAATTGGTAGGATTAAAGCTGTAGGACTAGAGCCAAACCCACCCTCATCAGCGGGACTTCTTATGCTTATTTACAGAGGACTGTTAACTGTGCCCTGAATTATTTATTCTGATATCTGAATAGAAATTTCATAGTTCATCCTGTTGCTATGAATGTAACTTTTGCAGCCAGGCAGTCCTCTGCCATGGGTATACCAGCAGGTTTTGGAGTTTTTACATGCTCTGCTTCACAAAAGAAACTACTGTCTGGAACCAAAAAAATCACTAATTTTACCAAGTTCAGAGCAGGTTGCTGTATTGGGGGTTCATTAAACTAAGTCAAATTTTTGGAACATTTACATTTGTTGTTAAAGTGTTCATATTCTTCTCGAAGTCAGTAGCGAATGAGAAGTTTTCTAGGGAAAAAAAGAAAGAAAACACCTAATTATTCCAGATGGAAATATCTCCAATCTACAAATGTAAAAGCAAGATTTAATTTTTTCTTCTTTTTCCAACTTTCCAAACCACCGTTGATTGTCCTTTCACATGCTCTGTATTCTGCTGATCTATTATGCTTCTCAGTTTTTTTAAGGTTTTATTTTATATTGGATTTTCATTCCTTTATATTGTCTTTTCTGTTAATTTGGTTTTTGAACTTTAGTGGAATGTAATTCTTACTCCAGAATCTGAGTTTAACTTTCAAAATCACATTTTCCTCTTAAGTTTAAAACTCTGAAAAGTACAAAAAAAATCCTTATTATACTTAATCTTTAAAAACTCAGGAGAATCAAAAAGGAAATCTCTGAGGGCTCACTATTTTTAAAAAGAGATTAATTCTTCTCTAGAGAAATGATTTAATATGGCAGATCTTTTGAGTTTTTCTTTAATCAGGGATCAGGCTTTTTTACTTTCCAGCAACCACAGAGATACTGATTCAGCTTGACAATGTTTATAGTAGACATTATTTAAAGCTGTAATATGGTTTTGAGATATGAAGTGAGTTGCACAAAGAATCTAAGAGGCTCTCTGATCAGCAATGAGAAATTTTCCACAAAATAACTGTAAGTCATCTGCAAAGTGGAGTTCTTTTGACCAGCTACCCAATTCACTTCTTCACGTGCTAAAATTTAACTAGAATTTGCAGACTGGTGGATTATAAAGCCAAAAGGGACTATTTGGTTCATTCCCGCTGATGTCCAGAATGGGCTGGAGACCTTTGCTGAATAAATCATTATTCCAAGGACAAAAGTCTGTTCAGTCAGGTATCCACCAGTGCTGTAAAACTCTGGTGTTGACTTGTACCCTTGGTACCACTGACCCAGTGTTTCACAACTACCCTGTTCAAGTGCCTTCCTTACCTGAAGCTTACACCAGCTAAAACCAGTCCCTGAGCTGATTCTGCTCCCAGGGTCCCGGTCAGACCCGTGATGTGGCCGTGTCTGTGGGGGCTGTGCCGGCCTGATGGTGATGGTCAGTGCTGCTGGCTGAGCGTGAGGGAGGCCAGATCAGCCTCTGGTGTTTGGCACCATGAAGTAATGATGTGCTTGCTGTGCTCCAGGGGCTGCCTCAGTCTGCTGCCACACAGGCCTGCATGCCAGGACAGGAGCAGTCTGTGCAGAAGGTATTTTTCTTCTTCTCTCCCTCCTTCCTTCCCTCCCTGCCTCTGCCCTTAGAAACGAGGATTTTAGTATTGTCCTTCCTGCCCTGCAGTGCCAGTGCAACGCTGGTGCCTTTCCAACATTCAGCTGTGTGGGTGGTGTTGACATGGCCATGACTGAATCCCTGTCAGGACCTGGCCTGGCAATGGCTCTTTTTTGGAGCCCATCTGCTGTCTGATTTTTCCCAGCAGAACTGTGCCCATGTACAGCAGCCAATGAAACAAAGCTTCCATTAAACATCCACATGGGCATCTTGTGGGCTGGATGGAGCCCAGGCAGGTTGTTGGCCATTGTAGCTGTATTTTAGGATTTCTGAGTGACCTTTAATTAGCAGCAACTTACAGAGGTATGTCCCCAAACAGGGAATGTACATCTACTTTGTGAGACTGTCAGTTAAATTTGAATGAGTACCTAAGGCATACAATGGGAGAAAGGGATTCCATACAATAGACTGGCTGCTGATGGACATGCTTGCCAGAGGTGCCAACAGGAAGTGTGAACTAGTGTCAAGTGACAGTCGGCGATGGAAGAGACGGGGCAGATTGCTTGGATGCAATAAGCCGATTTTATTGATACAGAGATGAGTATTTATACCTTTTCAGCAGTAACTAAAAATAGATCCTTATATAAGCAGTAATCACTGTAAAAACCATATTTATGTTTCTTAATAATATTGCAAAACTAAAGGCTAGCACCGAGCAGCACAGGTACATACCAAACATGCCTTTGCGTTATGCTCGCTATTCTGTGCTAGGCCGCACTGCCTGCCATGGTTTGTGGCCTAGCAGCATTAGCGTGTCCACTTCTGACAGGAGTTTAGCAGTGCTCTCACTTCTGCTTTCTAGCTGTATCTCCACACACTAGCTGTTAATACAAATACCCCAAAACTCGACTCCTCCATCTCCGAACCCGTCTCCAACAAAGTGCTCTGGCACGTTCACAACTGGGAATGTTTTGAGTCATTAACCCATAACACTCCAGTCTCTCACATATATGGCCAGTTTTCCATGGCAAACAGTGCAGATATTTGGCAATGAAATAATGTGCACCTCAAGTAATATAATAAGCACACTGAGAGCTCCCTTTCTAGTTCACCAAAATTAAAATTGAGACTGTGTTGTCTATGCCTTGATTCTGTCTTTTGACGTAATCATGCTCATAATTAATTCTAAGGGGACTTAATTTTTAGGTAGGAACAATCTTTAAAAACTGAATGAACTGATTTCCAAAAATAAAAACAAGGAAAAATGTTCTCAGATGAAATGAAAAGGGAGTACTTCTGGTTTAAGTGGTTGGTTTTTTTCTTGGTTTTGTTTGTTTGTTTGGTTGGTTTTTTTGTTGTTTTTTTTTGTTTAACCTAAGAAGTGAGTAATAGCATAAGGTTATCTACTTTGTATGCTTCTATTTACCTGTACTTTCAAAGGTTTTGACATTCAGACTCAAAATGGCCATGATTAAAAGACCTGTGTCTATACTTGAGCCTGATTAGCGTTTATGCTCTGCAGCTGATGATGAGAAAACTCAGCTGTTGCTTAAAGTTCCGTGAGGGTCATGATGACCATTTTCTCAGGTTGGTAATATATGAATAACCTTCTTAGACTAATACTAATTAACTTTGTACAGTTTCTGCTGTAAATTATTTTCTGAGCCACTTAGGATTGCTCTCAGCCAATTGCATACATGGCAAAAGGTTAATTGTTTGTGAAAGACAAAGAAAGGGCACCTCTGTGACTCCCAGCAGAAATTAAGAAAATAATGAAGTCTTTCTATGGGAATTCTTTTACTTCACATATGATGTACCAACTGCAAAACTAGTACAATATTCAAATATATACTTGCAAATATATATTTGTAGTAGTGTAGTAGTGTTTGATAGAGTGTACATTTATATAAAATAATGGCATGGATTTCTGCTTTGTTCAGAATCCTGGCTAGAAAAAGATGCAATAATTTGAATTTGTAATTTTTGAGAGGAATTATATCATGGATACATACGAATACATGTATTTCCAATGCTGATCAAGGCATGCTGGGTTGTTTAAATTACCCTACAGAGAGCAGGAAATTGTACTTATATACATGGCAGCCTCTATCAGACAAATAGGGTTTGCATAATTATTGTGGCATGAAATATTTATGTGGCATGTAATTACCAGAAGAGATATGAATTGCCAATTGCACCCAACAAATGACAAAGGGAATGACATGTGATGCCACACAACGATGTAAACTTACTTAGATCTGATTTTTAATGCAGACTTGATAGAAATTTTTCATTTATTTTAAGGCATTTGTAATATGTTGTCTCTTCTGTTTCTGACTTCCTTTATGAAAAAATTTATTTACAAAGGTGTTGGATAAAGAATTCTGACAATAAAAATTGTTTGAAAAATTGTGTAAAAAAGTTTTTCAAATTAAAGACATAATTGGGATCTTATCAAGAAATAATTTCTTCATTTTTCACCCAAGTTACTCTTCTTCTGCTCAGGGAACTGTTGTTTCCTTCCTCATGTTACTTTTTGGGGTTATAGTTCCTCCTCTGTTTGGGCATCTAGAGGTAAATGTGTAAACAGAGCTGAGATCAATCAGATGTGATGAGTCTTATGTGTATAAAGAGTTCACATGTGCAGAAAAAGACAGGTTTTTGCAATTCAAAACTGTAGATGATTGTGGGATTTTGTTACTTGTGTGACTTATGCATACTATTCTGTAAAAAAACAATGTCTGAAACATGAAACATAATAAAGAGCAGAAAAAATATTTTGGAATATGTATGGGGTAGGGAAATAAATAGTGGGAAAATTAGCATGTGAGAAACTTGATGGTCAAAATCAGGTAGAAGAAGAAACCTATGTTTTGGTGGTAAAAATTCTGCTGATGGTTTCATTTTGCATAGCTGAAATTATAGGGCAGGTTAAACCCTGGGCTTTGGGTAGCTTTTATCTTGTATAACTTAACACTACTCTGATTTCTTGGTCATCAGTGTCTAATCATGTCCCGGGTGAAATGTCTGCTTCCATGAATTCAGTGGGTGTTTTCTCACTCTGTTAAAGACAGGCCAGACTTCACTCCTATATGTATTTACTTCTTTACTAGTACTGGTTAACCACGAGAAGGAAACAGTTTATAATGGAAAACGCATCTTGCTTTCTTCATAATTACTGTTTCCAGCTGTTACTGGTTCTCTAAATTGGCAGTCGTGACATTTCCTTGGAGGAGAGGCCAGAAGTTCCTCCTCTTACCACGAGTGGTGGAATCAGCAACACCCACGGCCAGCAGAACTTCATTGCCTTGAAAGCTTCTTAGTAAGTGAGTAACATTTGAGTAGCTGTTGTTACCGCTGTTGTTACCTTTATTTCTTTGATAAAGAAAATCCAGTATAAAGCAACATATTCTATTAAAAAACAAAACCCACACAGAACTTTTAAACGATTCTTCCATGGCTGGGAAGAAACAATGAATCATTGCTAAATTAGAGGCAGCAGAGAGAAGCTGTAAAACCAATTATTTTTACTGAAAATCTGATGAGGAATCATGTCATACCAGTTTGAACTCACAGAGGTATTATTTTCTGGACAGAGTTTCATTTGCAAGACTGATTTAAAGTACTTCTGGACAATCAAACGGAGAAAACCTTTAGGGTAGTACAGCTGTCTGATTCCTGGCTGTAACCTATACAAGCACTAGTCTGAAAGAATTTTTACACCTTTAGGAGTACTGACAGTTTTTTCTTTCTTATGAATCTCAGTAAATGAAAGTCTTATTTCTAGGGATTCTGAAACATAATTCTGACCATATGGGAGAGCATAGTCTTTGCAGGAGAGCTGAATATCACCACTGAATGTTTAGAATGAACAGAAGAAACTAGGAAATATTCTCTTCTCAGGGAAATGATACCAACTCCCTGGAGAGGGAGGTTGGAGTTCTTTGCAGTGGGAACTGAGGAGTCATACTGTAGGGAGGAGTGTGTTTAACAGGTTGGATTTTGCTCCCATGTAAATAGAAAGGAAATGAAATTGTTGTTACAGTGAATAGTTATGATTACAGTGCACTTCTTTGGTAGTTAAATTTGCATTCAGGAGACAAATGACAAAATAGATGGTTATTTCTTTTTACAGTTGAGACTGGCTTCAGATTTACCCACAGCCTTCTGTTGAAGCATTCAGGTTACACAAAAACAATGAATTTGGAAAGCTGACAGTGCTTGGCCTTTTTTTGGCAAATGGTTTCAGTCATACAGTTGTTTTCCTGCCTTCTGCAGACAGATCTGGCTCACATGTCACTGTTTGAAATTTGGTGTGTGAAAAACACTAAGCTTTAGAGTAGAATAGAAACTCTGTGATTAGTATTTTGCTTTTTGGCATGTAAATAGACACAGTTTGGCAGTGTCTGTAACTGAAATAAAGGAAGAAGGTTCACATAAACATTTAGAGAGAAAAAGACCTATAGAAATCTGCAAACCTGGGTATGTAGCAACTCCTACAGTGAAGATAATAACTTCAGCAGAAATTGGAATAATAAAAAAAGATAAATAATTACAGTATTAAACTCTTATGAATCTAAAAGATTAAACAAATACATTAATAAGACCACCTACTTCATTTAGATTTTTAAAAAATTTTTCCTCTTCTCTTGACAAACTGATGACGTTAAAGCTTTAAACGCTTTGTTTCATATTTAGCTCATGAAACTCCAACTAGATCAGAAACATGAATCTAAAAGCTCTGCTTTCTTTTAAAATTTTTAAAATGTTCTGGCTTGAGTTAGGATGCTTGGAGAAGGTGATTTTTCTGCACCTGTTTAGATATGATTTTGTTCTGACTTTTTTTACAATTATTATTATGAAGCCATTGTTGCTTTTCTCAAAGAAAAAGAGAAGTCTGTGTAGATATGTAGTCTTGAAAATTGTCCTTTTCTGTATTTTCACAGGTTAATTTCCATTGTATGATTCCTTTTTAAGGAGAATTATAATGCTAATGAGCCATACGTTGTAATTCTTCTATAACAAAGAATAATAACTATTTCTTATCATGACACTGTAAAACTATTAGTCAAATAATACCATTTAAAAGAATCATAACCCTTATTTATAAATGCAGATTGAATAAAACATCAATAAGATTGTAATGAAAAAACAAAGAGGACATAATAACATCCTTCATTGCATTTGATTAATCTGCTTTTAACAAAATTTGTATTTTAGACTCAGTTTGTGTTTACACTTAGAATATTTTAAACTAGAAATGTTAGATTTTGGTATATTCTGCTCTTTTAGATATGGCAGGTTTATTTCTTTTTATTAAGACTTTTTAACACCAAGGAAGTGACTTTTAAAAAATACAACTACATTAAGATACATTTAAGGTCGGCTTTTGCAATTTAAAAAATACAGGGGCTCTATTTTCATCTGTTCCACAGTTTAAGACTCTAGAAGTATTTAGAAAATCTTTCCAGTTTAGGGGCTGATGAGTAACTCTACTGAACATAATTTCAAATTATGTTTTGAAACAGCAAATTTCTGTTTGTTTTAGAATATACTTCACTTTATTCTTAGCAGAATTCATTCTTTTATCGATATTTTACTTAACAAAGAGAAGGGAGGATGTTTAGGTTTTCAATTTAACTAAGCAGTTTACAATTACGTCATCACAATCACAAGTACAGCTGGGCCACGCAGTGTCATGCATTATGTGCTTAGGGAGACCACAAATCTTGGGCAGATCTGGTAGGTTGAAGGCTTACCAACAAAAGTAGTTTTAAAAGTGATTTATATTTAGTCCCATTGTCTTTCATGTTTGGAGATTAAGTTGGATTTTACAGAGGCTGGATGAATTCGTTAATGTCTGCATTGTTAGAACTTGCATGTCCTGTATTAATAAAAGTACTGTTCTGGGGGGGAGCAGAAACCCATTGTTGTTGTAAAGAGAACATTTAATATGGCATACACACACTATTTTTCCTTTCAAGAGCAGCTAGGTGAGACTTGTTGCTTTTTGGAAGTTGTATGATATGATTTATGCATGCTTGTTTCTGAAATGCTTGGGCAATAATAAATATTATAAGGTATTTGTCTGTAACTTTGAATACTCAATGCTTTATTCATAAACAGAAATTTTATTCTAAAAGTAAAAGCACACAAAAAATTGTATCAGCAGGTACTCTAAACATTTGGAAATATTGTATATGAAGAGTAGTTACAAATAATCTCCTTTGAGGTGAGATATATGGCTATAAATTGGTTTGTAGTACAGGGAAGACTATTAATTTTCTCAACAAATGACAAATTCTAACTTTTTGGTAAATATTTCATGTTACAAATCTGTAAATACTTTTACCATTGGCTGAAGTAGATGGGAACATTTCTAAATATCTGTTTTATTAGAGATATTTTATTTTTTGAAATTTGCAGATATAAAATCTATATTGTTCAAAGCCTGCTTAAGCCCTCTCCCTAGAAATGGCAAATATAATGGCAGAAATCTGTTGTTCATGGACAGATATGCCTAAGTTTACTTATTGTTAGTATTCTTTCTGTAATACCAGGGATAGCAGAGTGTTACTGACTTTATTAGTTTCAAAACAGTGCAGTTTGCCAGTGAACATGCTGACAAAATCACAGCTTTGATAATGAAAGCTGGAAAGACAAATGCTGCAATTTTCAGTAACACATTTAGTGTTTGTGTGAGGCTAGAGATTTTCACACATTACAGTTTTTGTAAGTGCTTCTCATGTGCCTCTAACATATTTTTGTTAATGTTCCATATTCTAAGCTTAACATAAGCAGGATAATCCTAAATAGTTGTGGTTGTGTGTCTCTACGTGTAAGAACATAGCTACATAGAATAGCTCATATTCTGCCTATCACTGCATATTCTGTATATAGTATATCATTCTGTACCACTGTATATTAAATTATATGCAAAATATGATGCTTCACTTTTTTCTGTATAATCCCATGGCTCTTCTAAAAAAGTTAAAAACAGTAAGGTTGGCATTGTAAGTGTTATAATACTTCACAGTCCCACCTCAGCTTCATATCAAATGGGTTAAAATATATTTAAATTCAGAACCATATTTGAGCATCCTAGCTGCTGGGGGACGTCTTGCTTTCATGAGGTTTCATTTCTAATGGCAGAAATCAGTTGTCATCCAATTTTAGGCTGTGCTCCAAATAAAGCCGAATGTTAGATTTTTATTTCTGACTTGTAAAGAACAAAGGATAGGAGTAAGCTTTGATCTGCAGAATGGAATTCTTACATGTCTCTGTTTCATGATCTCTGCAATTCACAATGCGTTTCTCTCACCTACACATTTTCTTTTTAATTTTTTCTGTGTTTACAGACTGTTATGAAGAAAGCAAGCAAGAACAGTTCTGACATATGCTTTAGGGCTTCTGCTACTTTGATGTGGTAGGAAAGCTGCTTATTTACTGCAACTGGGTAATTAAATGGTCACAACCAGAGAGGCTTAGCAAGTATGGTTTCTAGAACACATCTACAGCAGAAAGTTCCTAGTACTAAATAGACCTGGAAAATTCTAAAGGCCAGGGATAACAGACTATTTGTATCCAGGTAAAGAGGCTGAGATAAAAATGGCATGTTAGCCAAAACCCATCTCTTTCTGGCTGACCAAAGGCAGGAAAAAAAGTATTTGAAACAGTTTCCAAACAAGTTTGCTCCTCAGGACAGTCTGTGTCTTTGCTACTTGATCACCTGTTACCACCACTAGCACCATCTTGAGTTTGTTTTTGTAACTAATGTGATAAGCAGTTGGTAGTGTAAGTCTGCAATATATATAGATATACTTGACTTACTAAAACTACTTTTAATCACATATTTATAATGTAATGAGTTTTATATACTATTTTTATATATTTAGGTGTAAGATGCACTTATTTTGTTCATGTACTCAATGACCCCTTTTATCTATATTATTCACTGAGAGCAGTTTTTACAATGAAATCCACAATGGATAGAAAGGTTTATGCTTAGACAGGGCTTAAATTAAATTGTGTTTGTTAAATAGCCATTTCTTCCTGCCTCTGAAACAATAGTAAAGTGGGAATTGGGGTTTGTTGTGATGTTTTTGCTTTGTTTTTTCCCCCAACAATTAGTAAGATATTCACTGACAATATCAAATATGATTTGTAAACAAAACAGGTATTTCCAAGAATTTTTCTTACTATCTCTTTTATAATTTTTCACATAAAAGCAAACAATTTACACAGGCCACTGAAGAAATACTTGCTTCACCCAAGCTAGGATTAGAATCTACTGGTGTGTGGCATTGTTTAACAAAAGAATTCAGGAACATGAGCAATTGGGAGATTTTATTTTCAAGTTTGAGATATATGAAGCAATCCTCTTTGTGCTCTTTGTCTGAATCATTTTATGCTGGAGAGCATATTTTCCCTGTATTAAAGTAGAAACTGCTTATCTCAGTGGTGAGCAAAGTCTGTGCCTCAAATACAGATGAGTAAGTGAACTGACTTCTGGGGAATGAATGATTCCCTGTGTTCGTGGCGAAGCCAAGTGCTTGGAGGAATTCAGTCAGTCAGTCAAAGCTTGTGAAGGATGGTGCTCTAAAACCGCTTTTTCCTATTCATTTACAGTGCAGATGGTACAAGCATTTATTCTAAGCAGAATGTATTGTTAGAATAGTCTAGACACACTATGATCAAGAGACCACAAATGGAAACAATTTGGTGTTGAAAACTTTTTATCTGATTACAGGGATAATGACTAGAAAATCAACCTGGCAATTTAGCATGATTAGAAAAGTGATGTTCGTGTTGATTTCTCATCATGTTTCCAAATAGAAACAGATTTCTGCCACATATTACATATTATTTTTCTCATAGATGACTCCGCATCTCAGTTTCAATCAACAGTTTCAGCTATTCCACGCATGGAGCTATTCTGTTGTTTTGACAGGCAAAGACACATCAAAATCTTGTATGAGTCACTTTTCCACACCACTGAGTCTATATGAAGAGCTTGGAAAAATGAAACCAGAAAATAATATTTAATTTTTTATGTTTTTGGTTTGCATCAAGTCTGACATTTATGCAAAAATAGACTCCTTAGAAAGGACCTTTATATTGAAATAAACAAGTGTATTTATTTAAATGATTATCTAATTTTGAATTCTTAATTTTCAAATGCAAGAACATTTGAGGTTATAGGGCTGCTTCAGGTCCTAGACACTTTTACTGAAAGGAAATAGGTTGAGACAGTCGGATCTTTATTTATATCTTTACTTTCTTACAAAGCACTGTTACGACATCTCATGATTCACAAAGTTTCATGTTGTATGATAAGTTTAATGTGGTATATTTTAAATAAAAACTTCGTCAATTTTTTTGTCCTTTTTATGCTGTTCTCAATACCTCTGACGAAAACATTATACTATAGATTAGATATGGTTTGGGGGCATCTAGTCTTGTTCTGTGAGTAAATTTTAGTCAAGGACTTGTCTCTGTAACATCTTCTCCATCTTGGTCTGAAGATGCCAAGTCAGTATAGGATTCTGTCTTTTCCCCTTTCCATAAGCTATGTATTCAGATAGGTTTTACTGAGCTTGTCTGTGTTTTCTGTTGAAAACAAGAATGAAAGCATGAGAGAGAATCAACACTTGATGAAAAAGCTGACTTGAGTTACAGAGACATGGTGACTTTGAAATTTATTTTCTTCCATTTAAGTTTTAGCTTGGGTTTCAGTCTGTATCCATCTAAAAATTCATCTGCTGGTTAGAAATTACTTTAATTATTTCACATGAAATGTTTTACCAGTAGAGGCAGGACACTAGCAGAATTCTTCAAGAGTTTGTGTTTAGACCAGTGCTTTCAAAAGTGCTCACAAATTGCTTTATGAAAAGATTTTGTTGGCTTTTTGGTTTACTGGTTATTCAGGGTATTAAAGAAAAAAGGTGATCTATTAAGAAATTTCAAAAGAATATAGAAAGACACAAGACTGAAAAGTAAAATGATGAAATCCAGCCCAGATAAATGTAAAATCATGCAAGAAAGTGAAAAGTCCTAATATCACATTCAAAATAATGGGCTCTGAAGTGGCCATTGCTACACAGGAGTGAGAACTGGGGATTATGGAAGGTCCATGAATATGCCAGGCCCACATGGAGAAGTAAGGAACAAAACAAAGAACATGGTAGTGCTAGACTCTACATCCATGTTTTACCTTGGTAACTATGGGACTGTTCTGCTCCAGTTTCAAAAGCAATCTAGCAGACCTGGAAAAGATTCCGAGAGAGACAGGCAGGGTGATGGAATAGCTTCTACACAAATGTAGAGAATTTAGAAAAGGGTACACTTAGAACCAGGGAATCCCCTACTCATTTTCCCTTAGACTTTGATTGTTCTCCTTAGTATAAAGCAAATGTATTTCCTAAGGTGTTGATCAGTCCTACCACAAGAAGTTATCAGAGCTTCTTCAGGAATACTATTTCTCTCACCATTGGATTTCATTGTTAGGTGTGCACAACCTTTGGATGTTTGAGGAAGGATACCATTCATTCTTGTTCTTATTTAGTTAAGACTGTGTACCCAATGGTTTTACTTCCATTCCCTGTTTCTGCTGCTTATATTTTTCCTCATTGTTTTAATTTGTTCTGTAGAAATGAAAGAAAAAAAACTCAAAGGAGAGCACCTGGAACAGGTGGAGTTGGTAACCACTCCTAACACTTCTTAAGAAGACATAACGTTGTGGAACTGCAGGATATTGAATCAGTGTACAACCCACCCCCCACATGTCCCCCCCAAAATTAGGAAGAAAATTGGGTTCAACCAAATAGCATTTTTCAAATAAAGATGGAGGAGAATTTAGGGGAATACAAACAATAAATTGACTCATTCAAGTTACTTTTAACTCTGAACTTTTCCTGGTACTCAATCCCTCTGCTTCTGCTTTCCTTGTGCCCATGAATCTGTTGATCACCAGTATGTAACAATGCCCATTTTGGCCACTGCCTGAACTTGTCTTTCAAATGAATCAATAACTCATGTCCTTCTCTTGTTTCAGTTATGTTCACATTCAAAGCTTGTTACTCTCCTCTTCTCAATCTTTCTCTCCTGGTAGAAGGAAGCAGTTCGATTTTGTGTGTGTGCGTGTGTGTGTGTGTGCGTAAATCTATGATGTTCCAGCCTCTGTCTAAACACTGTTTGTTTTCTGCTTAGGGTAGTTTTGTCTACAATCTTGTCATAACGTCACAGAAACCAGGAGGACTCATTCAGTAATTTAGTGCAGTATAGCACAAACCCATTTCATTTTATCCACTTATTTTAAAGCTCATATTTTGAACTAATCGATTTCTGTATTTTGAAAACTAAATTGTTCCATGCCCATGGTTGAAAAAAGCATTAATTGGAGGAATAATATTTGATCTGAATTACATATGTCACCAAGAATGAGGCTACCACTTGAACATTTGTCTGTTAACTCTGGTAATTCAAAATGCATTTGATTTCCTAGATGCTGACAAAGGATTGTAGACAATATATAGTAATGGGAAAAATTTATCACTAAAATTAAGTTGTAAAGCACTGGGCTGATTTTTAGATAGCACTGACAGTCTTTGAGAAATTGTGATTACAGCATGATTAGTCATTCACATTTTTTAATAAAGCTCCTTTGTCTGATCAGAGTTCATCAAAGACAACGAAGATGGTGAAGGGTCTGGAGTAGATGAAGGAGTTGGGGGTGTTCAACCTGGCAAAAAGGAGGCTCAGGGGAGATCTTATTGCCCTCTACAACTCCCTGAAAGGTTGTACCAAGGTGGGAATCAGTCTCTTATCGCAATTAACCTCGGTAGGACAAGAGGAAATGGCCTCCAGCTGTGCCAGGGGAGATTTAGATTGGATGTTGGAAAAGATTTCTTCACCAAAAGGATTGTCAAACGTTGGAGCAGAATGCCCGGGGAAGTGGTTGTGTCACCATCCCTGGAGGGGATTACATTTAAAATACATGTTGCTGTGGCACTTAGGGCAATGGTTTAGTTCAGGATGTGCTGTGCTCAGCAGTGCTGGGTTAACAGCTGGATTCATGATAAGAGGCCTTTTCCAACCTAAATGATTCTGACCTTCTATGATTCTACATATTTGGAGCTAGCTGGCACAATTTTGGACTCTTATGACCATCTCACTCAGAACTAGTGGCATGAAGAGGTCAACACCTTTTGATACGGAAAGGTCATTGTATCTTTTCCATCAAACTGTAATAGAAGGTTGATCTCCTGCCTTCTGCCAGCAAGAATGATCTGATTTAGAATGTTTCAAAAGCTCATTTTTCATTTTGAGAAAGAGTAAATTGGAAGGAAGGTGAGCCGATTATTTCTTCCACAATTGTAAATCTTAGGTCTTTAAAGGTATGTTGTCCAGTTTAGAGTTCTTGTACCATGACTTCTTTTCTGATAGTTCTAATAAAGGGCTGTGTGGATTGATGTTAAGAGTGGTGAGGGCTAAAGCTTAGTGCGAGACCTAAGAAATAAGGCCAAAAATTTGAATGGTATTTTAACACAACAGAGATTTTGTCTCGTTAAAAATATTGCTAGCAGAATCATTTAAGGACAAAAAGGATCCACTGCTCACAGTTTGACAGACTCTGGTCAAAGAAATTGAAAGCTGAGTGTGACCCCTCAATCCAGAATAGAGAAATCATCAATCAGTAATAATTCCTTGCTTGTGGCAAACATGGTAAATTGTTTGAGTTTGCAAAGAAATTGTTTTTAATTTCTTTAACCGTTGCAAACTGGATCAAATAATCTCCAAGACCCACCCTCTCCTTGAAGAGTGTACTTAAATCGTATTTCCTGTCTGTGTAGCTACTTAGAAAACACTGTTAGAATGCTTTCAGTATGAAGCTGAAAGAGAACATTTCTCTGTTTCATATCTTTGCTAATCCTTATGCAAGGATAGATGGTACCCAACTTGTTGACTACTAGTATGCATTTCAACATTTTCTTAGAATTTTGTACACATTTGTTATTAATTCCAGCCTTTCAGTTTTGTATATTTATTTCCTAACAATCTATTTCTTCTTTTCATAGTTATTTACCCTTGCTTGAAAGCAAGTTCCATTTTGTATAAGAAGTCAGACTCTTGTGTCTATATGGGAATGACTGTCAGGCTGTTAGGCTGGGTTTTTATTAATCATCCTTCCTTTTGTTCCACCCACTACTTTTAAAAACTCTTTGAATGGTGACTAAGAAAATGGAACAACTTGTCACTACCTTTAAATCAGGCGTGCAAGACTCTGCCTCTTCATTGAAAAAAACTCAAAACCAAACAAAACCCAAAGAGATGGGGGTGTGTGTACAAATTGAAAATGGCTAAAAAGCATTCCTAGGTTTAAAGTAACAAGATTATTTCAATAGGAAAACATTGTCTCTTTTTTCTTGAATTTTTTAATGTCTTGAAAATAATTACATAGCTTTAGGCTGCCTATGTTGAATTGAGACTGAAGTGAAAAGCCATGTATTCTTTTTCCATCCTCTGAAAAATGATAATTTTACCATTGTTGGAATCAATCTTCTTTCAAAGATATAATGACATGTTTTCGTCTTATCTTTCCTTAAAACATTAAATCTTTTATATGAATCGGTTGACAATTTTTGAAGGATAACCTTTTCAACATCATAAAATAAATGGAAGTGGTGAAGGATTTAGATTCAAAATGCTTTACCAGTGCACTAATAATTTGATGAGAACTGCTATCATTTTTATAAAATGACATTAGATTAAATCTTATTCATCCAGCAAATTCTTTTGAAGAGTCTCACCTTTAGAAGTTGATGACACAAACCAGCTTGAAAATGTGATTGTGGTATTTGAAATGCCCTGTCACTAGAGTCAATTTATTTATGATTTATGAAGAATATTTTGTATGTTTCTTTACAAGTTCTGTTACCTTAGCATTAATATTTTAAAGCTAAACTTACAAGGACATACATAGTTATTGCTCCATAGTAAGATCTTGTTTCTGGTAACTTAACACATTTTTCTCCAGGCATTCATGTCAGCAGCACACAACCATGATGTGAAAGGAAATTGCTTCCAACGCCTCTAAAATTGCTTGCTTGGCTTGAATTAATCTTAATCGAATTTCTGTCTGAGATGTTTAAAAGCTTACAGAATCTCATCCTTTGAGCACAGCTTTGCTAATTTGATTCTACATTCCAAAGTGACGAGAAATTTTGAGACCTGCAGGGCTGCTGTTGCTGATAATGTTTCTCTGCAGGTGGTGTGAACCACGCTGTTCATTAATGTGACATACCTTTATAAAGAATGTCCTCAAATAATAGTAGGGAAAACAATGAACTTGCATCCCCATTTGAGTGTGTTGTCCCCCTGTCTAAAGTACCAAATTTAGTCTTGAGAAAGAAAAACTAAGAAAAATACAGTGTATTATATTTCAGATACTTAAATTGGGAAGAAAGCTGAATTATTAACCTTAAAAATGTGATTATTTTTAAATCCAAAACCTAGAATATTACCACAGTAGAGAAAAAACCAGAATAGCCAAAGTTTTCTAAAGATCACTTGCTTACATCATTAGAGTCAGTCTACATTACAGTAGTTCTAGAGTTTCTAGTCCTACTGGCCACAATGTGACTGTTACATTTAAACTTGTTTGTAAATAGGAAGGATGAGTCAGATGAGCACATTGTCTGCAATAAAATGGTAATTTCAATTTTACAGATCACTCTGAATGCCAGAATGTGGTGGATGACTCCAAAACCAGACTACAAAATAAATCTTAGAATCCCTGCTTCAGTGGAGGTTGCCTTTTGCTCAGAGTGGTGGGGGTTCCAGGCTGGTCTAGTCTCTTCCCTGAAGTAAACCAAGTACCATTTTAGAACTGTCATCTTGTGATGCCTGTAGTACCACTTTGGTCTAAGTGCCTGACTCTGCTCAAGAACAGGGGCTGAAAGACCCCTCTTTGCAAAATTCAGAGCTATGAACCAGCTGGAGCCACGTGGTTCTTTGCTTGTGCTCCTCAAAGAGCAGCCACCGCTGCCTCCTTCAAGGCAAAGCCAGCAGGCCAGGGAGCATCACCAGGGGGACACCAGGGGGCCTGGCAGGACACTCCCACTCAGCTGCAATGAGCTGGGCCATCCATGTTCATTCAGTAGCTATGTTTCATTGCAGTCTTGTGTGCATCATCTCAGCCTTCTACTTTTGTTTTTCACTCTGCAGCACCTGTAGCATGGACTGGGGAGAGAAAAGAATGAATTTTGTTACTTTCTCCTCTGTGCAGATGTAATCTATTAGAAACCCATTTGGACTGCATGCTGCTGAAAAGTTCAGCCCGATTATTGGAATTTTCCTGCTTTGTATACAAGTTTATAAATGAAGAGGCACATATAAATACAAATTTACATCTGTAGTACTCAAGAACATGAGAAAAAACAGCCTGAGTAGTTATGAACTATTATTAAGTCAGATTTTTCTTTAATTTGCCAAAATTGTAGAAAAGTATTTATATGACTTGTCTGTGTGTTGCTAAACTTTTTCACAAAGATTTGCAGGGATGCTGTTCAGGGTTGATAACTCATTTTCCAAATGAGTGCTGCGTTAACCCAGCAGCACGAGCTCACTTGTCTTTGAGAATTGCCTTTCTTGCTTGCTATGATGCAGTGGCTGGCTGGGCCATGACAAATAGGCTTGCTTCCTGCTGTTCTGAGTGAGGCTTTGAAGCTCTTTATGTCCCTTTAAAGCTGACAGACTTGATTTTTATTATTTTTTTAAGAAGTCTGGACTTTGTAATATTTTGTATTTAGCTCTGAGTGCTCTGTTTAGCCCCGTCTCAGCCTTTTCATAAATCTGGGCTTTCTTCTAACTCTCCAAAGAATTCTAACAATTCCAAAAAGCTGCTGCCGGTTTGTTTTATACAGTAGCTTCATCCATGTGATGTGTTTCCACCATTGTTCTTTCTTTTTCTTTTTTTCCCCTATTCCATCATCTGTTGATTTTTACTATATCTTACTTCCAGAAGTTAACTGGAACTGCTGCTTGTTCACCTGATTACTAATGTGTCTAATGGTCTGAGAGTGCTGCCAAGAGTTGTGCAGTAAATTTCTACTGACCTGCTGAACTTGGCCTACAAGCTTATGGTAGAAGTGTTGCCTTGCATTTCCTATAGAATTTTATGCAGGCCAGTTGCCCACCACGTTTTCTGCATTTCTCAGGGCTATAATCAGCTAATTTATTTTCCCGCTCTGTGTGCTAGTGGTAAAAGGAGCGGGCTCATAATCTTCTTTCACTTTACAGTTATTTTTTTCCCCTCTTAGTACTGGTTCTTCCACTACCTGCATCAAAAAGAGTAGGGAGAAAAACATAAGAAGCATCTTATCAGTGCTGGCTGGAATTTTTCAGATAATATAAATGGTGCAATTGCCTGCTGATCTAAAGCCTGCACTGATATAAATACCAAGTGGAAGCAGCCCATGCCTTCTTTCAGAAACTGCACAACTGGGAAGATTCCAGAAATCATATTGTCCCCCTTGGGAGACAGTACAACTACACTATGCTCCCTGTATTAGTCATGAGATTGTCTTTAAAATGCAGTCTATCATCTAAATAGAGAGATGTCATTTGTTCTACAAATTATACAGTTCAGAGTAAGGTATTTGTTGTAAGAGTGCATGGAGTTGCAGAAATATTCAAAATGTATTTTTCAGTTAGGAGACTGTTTTCATGCTCTCACCCCTTCAGCCCCAGAAGGTATTTTCACACTCAGTGATGGTAGTAGTGAAGTCTAAGTCTGCTGTAACTTAGAATTATGCAAAAACTTAGGTTGTGACACATACTGAGGGTCACCTAAACCCACCCCAGAACAAAGCCGGGCTAAATTACAAGTCAGGTTACATTGCACAGCCACTTATCTGGTTGAGTTTTGAATATCTCCAGGAACTGGGAACTCTACAACTTTTCTTGGAAACTTTACTGTGCAGATAGAGAGATAGATGATAGATAATGATTGATAGATAGACAGATAAATAGATAGATAGATATTGCTTCCTGTCCTTTCACTGTGCATCTCTGAGGGGAGCTGGTTTAACTGTTCCCTGCACCTCTCCTTAACATATTGGAAGGCAACGACTGTATTCTCCTTTAGCCTTTTCTTCTTCAGACTGTAAAACCTCAGCTCTCCAAAGCTCTCCTCACTAGCCCTTTTTGATTCCTTCTGTCCATTCACTCATATCAAGTGAAGTCAGAAAAATGAAACAGAATCAGTCTGTATCTGCTTGATCTAGTATGATAGTTACGCAACTCTGCTATATTGGGTTTTTTTTCTGATTTTGAGTTTATGTGAGGTAGAAAGCTCTAAAATGACTCATGACCTACCTGGGGATAAAATCTACACTTCTGGCTACTGACTGAAGTTTTCTGACAGCTGAGCTATGAGTCTAGGTTTTAATGTCAACTTTTAATGCCAAGTTACTCATTTGGTGGATTTTTATTTTTTTTTAATTTTGCAGTAGGGATTTATCATTAAAATTGAGCAACTAGGATGTCATTCTTACCTTTGGATATCTGGACTGAAGAGTATCAGAACTGCAAAGTGATGAACCTCTCTCCTACCCTGCTAACTGTGGGGCAGCCAAGTACTCTGTGTTTCTGCCTTTAGGGAAGAAAGAGGTATAATTGATTGAAAAGAAAAAGACAATAACTGTGGGACTTTCTCATAGCTGCTCTTCAAACCGTAAGCAAGTTCTTTTACTATTGTTGACTCAGACTTATTGTTCAGGGGTCTCCAGTTCTGTCCTGAGGAAGACACTGAATGATTCCCCATCTGTAATCCAAACATGATTATGATATTTGTGCATCATTGATCTTCACAGGATCTAAAAATTATGTAGCACCTAGGTGCCATTGTATTAGACACAGTGTCTTCCTTTGAGATTTCCTTCCCACTGTTTGTCTGAATGTTTTTCCTAATTTTCATACATTTTGCTTGGTATTAACTGTTTGACTGATGGGATGCCTCACCTGTATCAGATCTTAATTTCAGATGAGTGATATATGTGAGCTCTTTTCTTTGTGTTTACTTTAGTGTCTCATAGTAGTTTCACTATGCAATGATTTGTGCCTCAAAGGTTTCACTACTTACAGGTTTATTCTTACATGCAAGCTTCCACTTTTACCCTTGCACTCAACTAAAGTACTTGGCCAATTTAATTTCAGTTTTGAACCTTTGTGTTTGTACTTGTTAAAATGTGATTTTTTTTTCACTCTCTCACTATCCAGTAATGGCTAAATGTATATAGTACAGAGAGTGCAGAGGAAGAACAATATCCTAAAAGTGAATATTTCTACAATTTATGATGCTGTTAAAATAGGAGTTTAGAGGGAAGAGATGGTTTGCTGCCTTATTCCTCCCTACATGCATGTATATGTGTGTACACACAGACACACAGTGTCTTGCTCTTACACACACAGAGTGTCTTCTCCAAGGCTGTCCTAGAGTTAGGGCAGATGAATGGACACAGGCATCATCATAGACATCATATGCCTGTGCTACTCAGAAAATTCAGTAAGTGTTAAAAGTTCTTTTTTTTATTTCACAATCTATGGCAATTTGATATTAATTTTTCATTATTAGACATACTTCAGGTTGTCTTTTTTAGTTGAAGTGCCTACTTACCTGTTTAAAACACTTTTCAGTCTTTACATATAATTTTTTCATATTCCCAGCAAGTGCCCCACATTCATTGAACTTTTGTAAGCATGATGGGTACTTTTGAATCAGACTTTCCTTGATGTTAACTCAGATGACCTTGTCCTGTCTCCCTCACTTACCCTCAGATTCTTGTGTATACACTGCAGCTTGTTCACCAAAAAGTTTTCTGTTGGACCATTGTTTTAATTCTTATTTATGGAATGTCTTGGAGTCTGTTTTCTTGAAATTCAAAAGACCATGACCATGAAAAATCACAGGTTGTGAATGCTTAGAGGAAAAATTTATATTCCATTGAAATTCATACTTCTTAATGGAGCCTAACTTAATAATGTCTAAAATATATATTAATTATTCACCAGAAGAATGCATGAAGAATGCATGCAGTTTAATGTAGGTTTTGCTTATTCTGGGAGTAAGACAAATTGTATTTGTGATATACATTAAAAATTTTTTTAGTTGGCATTCCAGTTCACTTCCTATAAGCAGAAACAAAACTGCTTTAAGAACACTTGGTAAAAATAGCTTAGGGAGAATTAACTAGAAATATGACGGTGAAACCTACGGTGCATACTGAGAGATCAGAATAAATATTTAACTTTAAAAATCTGTTATTTTGATAGCACAAAAAATCCTTTGTGAATGACAGTGATTATTGGGGATGGATTCTGAGGGATGTTCAGATTGCCTTAGTGTAGCTTTTTACAAGTCCCATACTTAATGCTTGTTTACTGGAGGCAAAAATAGGCATTCCAAGAGCAAGTCATCCCACCTACTTTTCAGATGGAATGCTTCTAGAGGTACCTCTCTTACTCGGAGTATGAAGGGAGTCCAGTGGTTAACTTCAACTGGACGCCTTCCTTCGGCGCAGCTCACTGCAAATGTGTCACTGACCTGCAGCTCAGGGGACTGCACACCTACCTGTGCAGAACCTTAACGCTGAGAAAATGCAGCTGTCAATCTAGTGTTAATGGAAAACTGATAGTGGAATTTGGGTGAAATCTTCTACATTTAAGGGTTCTTTTTCCTTTAATTTCTGATTGCAAATTTGCTCATTTCAGGTTATGACCAAAAGTACTGTGGCCATAGCAGCAAGTTTCTGCTTTTGAGGAAAACAAAGGGTAGTGTAACATATACAAAAGAAGCATAAACATTTTGGTGGAAAGAGGGTAAAAAAAAGTAAAGGCCTTATAGAAAATACATTTATAGATGAAATTACATTGTGTCATCTACTTTCTGCTAAATGCAATTATAATAGAGAGTGTGTTTTCTACCAGGGTGGTGCAAGGACCACAGAGAAAAGCCTTGATTTCTTGTATAGGAGATGGTGTACAAGACACAGCCCATTTATAATTCCTGAAAAGAAGATTTAGCAGAGATTAGAAGTGGAATAGATGTTAACATTTAAGCTACTTGCTATGCTATCCCATGGCTAACTGGTGTTAGTGTGGCTGTTCACCTCTACTGTGCTCTCGTTTTCACACCATCTGTCTCTTGCACTAGATGACAGATACAGAGCCTTAAGTGGCTGAGCATTTGACAAGTATTATGGAAAGGATATGGTGAAATGGAAGATCTATTCTTGATCTAGAAGAAGAAATCTATTTTAAAACACCTGAGTTTTATGGGAAAAGTGAGGTTTTGAAAAGGGACAATTCCAATGAAGGTGGAAGGTTGGAAATGGAGGATGTAATGTGTTTTGGAATGAGAGGAGTCAGACTGCTGTGACCTATTTTATGCTTATTTGCTACTTTCCATGAGTTTCTTTGATCCTCAGTCTTGTAAAATTGCACTATCCAAGAACAACCCTAAAATAAATCCTTAGAATAACTTACATCCTGTGCTCAAAATTCATAAGCCACTCAAAACGTTTTGTTCTTTTCCACTGGTTACTGTTACCTGTTAGCTCACATGGTGATGTTGATTTGAAGCATTCACCTCAGAGCTGATTTCATCAGTCATACTTTATTATCTTCTCAGGATGTGCTCACTTTGTTACTCCATAATTGGTTTTACTCAAAGTGAAACTTAAACCAGAAAGGAAAAAGTAGATCAGAAGAACCCTATCATTAGCAAGGGGAACTGTACTAGCAAGTGTTAATACAGTTAGCAAGTGATACTTTGCTTATTTCAATGCTCAAACAGTAACTTGGCCTATGCCCAGTTCCTATGAAATACTCAGCACCCACATCTTAATTAGTCTCGTAAAGTTACTGAGAGCAGCATATACACAAATCAGTCTTGATTTTGTCCCCATGCTTCACCCTGGCAATGTTCCTGCATGATGAAGGTCAGGTATAATGGGTTGCCTGTCCAGTTGTGCAGAATATTGCTGTGAGGGTCTTGATGCCTTCACCCTTGTGTGGATTTCCCACTGACGCCTCCCCTGTAACGCCCTGCAGAAGGACAGCTGGCAGAGACTAAAGACAGTGGAATTTCCATTGCATCAGTGCCACTTCTCTTCCAAGGCTGTCTTCCACAGGCTGCTTGATGTTGTATGTTCAAGGCCAGCTCTTTAAAATTCCTCTTTTCTTAATTTCATGCTCTGCTTCTTACCATGGTGAAGCTTTGGCAATCATTGTTCTCTTATTAAAAGACATTTCCCAGTTTGTTTTCATAGGTCAAGAGCATTTCTTTGGGGTAAAAGTAATAAATAAGGAGACTTGTGCGTATAAGCCTTCTTCAATGAGTAGCATGATGCGTTCATGATCTGCATGCTTAAGCTGTCTGCAAGACACGGAGATGCCACCTCAGATATACCTGGTTGGTTTTTTATTTGTTTATGTATATGGATCTTCTTCTAGAAAAGTGTTCTTTTTAGCAAACTGCAAGCTCTATTTAGACATCTTGATTTTCATTTTTGATAATCTTTATTTTCTCAGAAATAAATAGATTTCTGAAACTTATACAAATTTAATCACTTCTCCCCAAATTTCCATATATTCCTGAGAAGACTTTGCACAAGCTAGTGCTTCAGAAGGTCTAGCAGAATTTTGCAAATAACAGAGGTAACCACTGGTAAGGGGTTTTTTGACTAATTGAATACATTTTGTAGAACAAAAGGTTTCTATATTATTGCTTTTGAACAAATGTGTTATTTCAGTCACAATGAATTCAGGGGTTTTGTTTGTTTGGGCTTTTTGTTTATTTTTGCTTGGCTTGGGTGGTTTTGTTTGGTTTGTTGTTGTTATTTGGTTTTTCCTATGTTGGGGGCTTTTATGGTGTGGTGCTGGGTTTTGGAGAGGGAGGATTTCCCTGGTAAGAATGACAAGAGCATTAACGCTTCCTAAACAAAACTTATCAGTACCTTATCAGGTATTCTCCCACCATCTTTGATGTTAGTTCTGCTTCTCAGTCATGTTCTTTTTTAATTGCAAAGAAACATACAGCTTCTCATTTCCCGTATTTGTGAGTCATTAATGTGCAGGAACTGGGAGAAGGTGTGGATGAATGCCACAGCTAAGGAGTGTTTCACAGTCTGCTTCTGCTCCTCTATCACCTTATGGTGCTTTCTTTCATAAAATTGCAATAATTCTATGATTTTTTTGGACACAACAAACTTTCTATCTTGTGAAATTTATTCTGCTACTCAGCAGGAATCTTTGCAACTTCTCTCCAGCTGAAGCACAGATTTGGTGCATTTGTGCAGTTCTATAAATTGCCTTCTCACCATCTTGTGGTTTATTCTAATTTATTTTTCCTACACTACTAAATCAGCATTAATTTAGAAAAACCAAGAAATTATGTAATTAAATGTGTAAATATAACAACATCAGAAAATCTTTGTGTTAGGAGGTTCTTTTTCCGTGAAACCTGTATGAAATGTAGGCAAATGAAAACACCAGCCTTCCCTGCAGTAATTTGCAAAGAACTGTGTGGGTAACTGTTCTACTTATATTTTGAAACCTATCATTTTCTCTACCAGTGCCAATCAGAAATCCAAATGACTAAATGACACTTAAATTCAGTTCAACAAACCACAAATATGAGGACTAAATAGCAGATAAATGGTCAATAACCTAAACTTAAAGTGGATAATGTACCATGTACCTTTCAGAAGGAACTGTAGTAATTTTTTTTGAACAGCTAATAACTCTTTTTTTCTTGCAAACTGCAAGAAATAAGACCACCAGCAAACAAGTAAACAAAACAAACAAAACCCAAACATTTTAAAAATATTTGCAGAGTATTATGATTCTAAACTAAAAATATTTGCTGTGAAATGACTTTAAATTAGTTATATGGGTTACAAAATCACAATAGAAACATACTAAATAAAACCAGTATTAATATGATACAAACGGTGTATTTCTCATCTGGTGGATATATGAAATACATTCTGAAGCTGGTTTATATCTTCTAAAATAATGGACTGTTTATCTTCTTTGCTCTAGCATAAAATCTTGTATTATTTCTGAAAACCTGAGTTCTATATAGCCCTAACAACCTTGATGTCTGTGAGGTAGAGAATATAATACCTCTCTCTTGTGATTTTCCACTGTACATTGCTGCAAAGCTTGACATTATTGGTTTCCAGTTCAGAGCCAACATCTGCAGAAGAGGCTGAATCTTGGTGAGGTTATTTCCCTTCACAGACCTCTTAAGGTAGCAATGCAGTAGACATTCAGGAGCAAACAACACATTTAAAGGTATAGTTAGTCAAATGACAACCAACTGACTAACTCTTAATAATTTGTGAATTGATAATACAAAGTATTTTGAGAATGAGCCTGTGCTCATAAATGTGTATGTCAGTTTCTTTGACAGTAACTTTATGTATTGGAAAGTCCTACATTTTCAGAGAAGTAAGAAAATTAATCTTAAATATGCCTAATTTCAATCTATACAGGAAATAAACTCTAAGTGGGAAAATTACTCAAGGGGAGGGGATGAAGGAAGCTAGTGCACATTTAAATAACAAAAAGATTTTTAAAAGCACTGCATTTACCTGATGCATTGTGCAACTTGTTCCTTCTAGTGCAGACAGTTCTAAACTTCTAGAGGTCTGGGATCCCAAAAGATCAGAACAATCTCCAGCACCACAACAAATTTCTAATTTTTTTCTTTTTTTAATGAAGAAACAGCTTTTCTCACTTGCAGTGTTCAGATAATGCTGTTAATGATGCTTTATTGAATTTTCTTGACAGAAACAATAGCCATCTAAAGGGATGTGAACTGCATGAGCTTTCATTATTTATTTATTTGTTTATTTAAAGATACCTATTTGACTACTCTAGAAAAAGTCGTAGCTTGGCAATGCAGTTGGCATCTGTTTTTTCTTGTTGTTCTATTCATGGCTGCATTAGATATTTCCGAGCTAAACGAGTGTTTTCTTTCCTGTTCCACCACAATGTCAAAGTGTTTCTTGTGGTGTGTGGTTTTTTTTTTAATAGTACTTTCCTTCTTTAGCAGATACTCCTGTCTTCCCTTTAATTTGGCCTGGAGACAGACTGCTTGGGTGAAAATCAGGTTTGATGGTGGAGCAGGAGTTTCATGTGGCTAAAAGCAATATGTCATTCATCAAATATCCCAACTAATCTGTTTCTAGATTTTATATTCCTATCTGTTTTATTCTTTCATTCAATATTACTTTCAACAACATGCTTGGATAAAAGCAATTTAATGCTATTTTTAATTCCTTGAAATGTTGGTGCATGGTTCACTCATGCCAGCAATCTGTGTAGGTAGGCTAGGTTTCTTCAAGTGTAGTGTCTGAATGTATTTATTTCTAAGATTTTTTTTGTTGAGTACTTACCTCAATCATACTGTGCATTCGGTGAATGTTTTTTGGGTACCTTTTCAACATCCTCAATGAGACGTATGTTTTAATAGAGGTGTGCTTGGTATGGCAGATTTGTTTGTATTTTTTTCTCCATGTTTTATATTCTGTGCGCTACTACATTTTAAAGACATTTTACATCTGTAGGATGTTAACTTGTATGGTATTTGGGGATTTATTTTTTTTTCTTTTGCATTGCACAGGTACTAAATAATTATTTCTCCATGCCATAAGAAAAATTAATTTCCTACTTCAAGTGAAATTAAGCAATGCACATCCTTGTTGCAAAATAATTTTATTTGCTTGTTAACATGAACTCTCTCCAGATACTGATTGCCCAGTCAGAGTAACTGAGGAAAATAAAATTTATTTATGAATGTAATATATCTTGTAAAAGTACTCCTTTTTCTCTATTAAGTATTCGTTTATTGTAATTTGTGTGATTGGCTGTGTATGGCACTCCCCAGGCAGGCCTGCCAGGCCGAGGGCCTGAAGGAGAGCCACACAAAGAACACACACAGACACAGCAGGAGAGAGAGCAGGAAGAGGAGAGGGCAGAGCCCTCCGACTTTATTTTATATGTTTTCACACATCACTGTGGATTGGAGGTAGAAATCACTACCTCATATAATCCACTTGGTCAAAGTATTTGTCAATCATATTTCTCCATCCGGTATACCGGAATTCGTAAACACAGATACAATTTAGGAAAACATAGATAATAGAGAGAAAACAAGTCATGGCCATGAGAGAGAAAGTCTAACAAGAAAACACTGAACACTGCAAGTCAGGGCAACAGGCTGTGGTCTTGTAGAATATCTGTTCAGCTAATAAGATCAGCAGGGTTGAACATGTTTTGGACACCGATTGGTTGGGTGGTAACTTTGAGTGTTTATAGTGTATTTTGGCTCACTTACATGTTGCTTTTTTACTCCATGAATAATTTTATTTTTTTTTTTCAAAGAGGCTACTAAGAACAAATAGTGCATTCGGTGTGCCTATTTACACCCTTTCTTCCAATGTACCTCACAAAAAACAAATCCTAAAGTGTATCACACTGTATAACTCCAGGCATGTCAATGTAATACTTGTGCTAAGAACTGCTCTGGAAATTGTCTGATTAGATGGCTCAGCAGAAGGGTGTCTAATCGTATTCTGGACTTTTTATTGGAACAATTAAAAATTTATACTAAGCATAGAAGAGAAGGAAATGCAGAGCTTGTACAATGAACTTGAAGAAAAATATTGAGTAAACTCCCAAAACATTCAGGTTATTAGTGAATTTAACAACCTGGATCAACCCCTTGTCTCTGCAGTGTGTAAAGTGCTCGCTACATTTTGGGCTGCTTATAACCTTTTCTCACTTCCTCTGCATTAGAAATTAGTAGCCTTTTAACAAGATTTTAATGGATCTCAACAATCCTTTAAAGCAGACAGGACTAACTAAACAGATATCTACCTGAAACTAGGAAGTAGTGTAAATGTAATTACTTTTATCACAATTTATAATACTGAAGTGGCATAGAATAACTGATTAGTGTTTTGAATTGATTTTTGTTTTGCTTTTGTATAACAAGCCCACATTTTAATTGATTGATACTATGTTATGGTCTTGGGCATCTTTTGAACTGCTATCAGCTTTTCTTGCAAGACTCAGTTTCTTTCAGTAGATCTTCTTTGGGTCTTGATGGGATCTAGTGCTGTTTAGATAAACTTTCAGTGAGGCCAGAATTTTATATGCTTTACAATATGTTACAAATTTCTCCTTCAAGGCAAAAGGAGGGTAGGCATTATGAAGAAAACAGCAAAATTAATGGAAAGATCAGAAATGAGTGACCTTTGCTGTAAGAGCCAATAAGGGTTTGGTGGGGATAAATGTCAGTCAGGAACAGTGACCTGCAGCTGCCAGAGTTGACGTGGCCTTTATCTGGCCACATTCCTCCCCTATCCCTGGCCTTTTGGACAAAGGCAGGAATCACTTAGGAACCTGACATGGCAGAGTGGGTCGTTCTTAATGCAATCATTAAAAGTGATTCTGGCAATCAGTGGGATGCATATCATCCCATACCTTGTGTATGCAGTGGCTGTGGTGTCTGTAGGAATGGCTGTAATTGCCTTTAGTGCTAGCAGGAAAAGCCATGGGATCTGCAGTGGCAGGAAAACAGGGAAAGATTTCCATGAAGAGAAAAGGTGTTATCACTCCTGCTGTAATTTCTTTTGGTGACTTGAAGGCACATACTTGAGGTTGCAAGGTGGTCCCAGAAGCTCTCCACTCACTTTTAGAAAAGACTCCTTAAGTTTTTGACACAACTTTCAAAGGCTACACACCTCTGGTATAAAGATATTACGGCAATGTAGTGACCATGAACTGAGATGAAAAAATTTGGACCTTGTTGTAATACACGGAGCTTTTCAATACCTAGAAAAGTTCATCAACATTAAACATTAAAAGCTACCTCTATTGTAATTATTTCATGTACTCCCTTTGGAGAGAAGCACAAAGGTAATGTACTACAGCTTTGTAAATAACAGATTCTCTTTGTAGTGTCATCAATACAGTCATTTATCTACTTCTCTTTTTTTTAAAACTATGAAAAATTATTTGAAGCACTTCAGCAAAACCCCAGTATGGTTGAAGGAGCTCTGCATATATTTAAAAATTATATTTCATCCTCTGGATCACATCTGTCAACAGTCACACTTAAAAATATTCCAAACATAACTCAAAGTTTTTTAGATGCTACAAAATTAAGCTTCCCTATCTCATATGCTTGCCATATCTTATATTCCATTTGTAACTTACATCAGCTGACTATAAAAAATTGGTATATGTGCACTATATTAGTATTAAATTTTTAATGCTTTCTTAATAAGATTTTTACTCTGACAGATGGTTGCCTAGTGAAATAGTACAGCAAACTTTTTGTGTAAATGGAGCTTCCTAACTATCTCAATAAAGCAGTTTCACTTTTTCTTTCACTTCAGCAGAGGATACTGATATTGGTTGGGATCTGCCCTCTATCAATCCTGTTGTCAGCTGAAATACCATTTTTACTGCTATGTTTGGGGGGCCTACTTCTGGACCAGGATGAAAGGAGTGTTATTTCATGTAGCTGTGCTTTGCAGAGGGAGATTGAAAAGAAAGGTTCTGTTGAGAACGGAGGAGCTGTGGGGAGAGGAGCGGTCTGCAGCAGAGTTGCTGCAAACATCCAGTGCCAAAGGTGGTTTTGCAGCCCGCCTTCCCTGGTCCGTGCAGAGGGGCAGGCAGGCAGGGATCTGCTGCAGTGCAGAGCGGGGATCCTCTGCTTAGGCTTGTCTCCGTGCCAGGGCTGCGTGGGAAGGGTGTGGTGTGGTCACCAGGCTCCTTTGGGGCTGTCCGGCTGTGCCCAGCGGGCTGGAGCCTGTTGGGGACAGGGAGCCAGGCTGGGGGCAGGAGCCCTGCTGCACTGCTCCCACCTCACATGTGAGGGTACCTTTGCTGCTGAAGTTCCTGATTTACAGCAAGGAGTTAATGGCTGTGTTAGCATCTGACGTTCTCTCAGTATTCAAAAGGGCAGAAAATTTGCCTAGTAAGAGTAAGTACTGTGCAGACTGAATCACAGACTGCCTTAGGAATTTGCAAGCCAATACAGCAAGATAATGTTGAGGTTACACTAATGGGTACCAGGAAACGGTCCTTACAGATTCTGGGGTCACAGGCTGTGCAATTCAGGCTTTGCAATGTTCATGGATCAAAGAGAGGGAAGAGGAGGGGCTTCTGCGATTTGTCTGCATGAATATGCTTTCGTACTGTGCTCCATCTCTGGGGATATGGCATCTTTGGACTTGGGGTAGTATTAGCTTGGCATCCCAAGGGCATGGATGAAGGCCAGAGGGAATGCACCCATTTTCCATCTAGGTTAGATCTCTGCTGTATTTCAGCAGATCATTCTCCTTCTGTTTAACCCTTCATGTCTGCTACTATTTTAATGAGCAAGAATTTGTAGGCATGAAAGCTAAATCAGCCACATCCTGAGTTTATTCTGAGATTTATAAATATACCTACAAGCTTTTCAAACATTCTTTTTCAGCCATTTTGTAAGGGACAACTAATTTATTTCAAAAGCTGATTAACTCTTTAAAAGCACTTCTTCTTCTCCCCCAGCTACCAATTAGAAATGTGTATTTCTTCATTCTTAGCAGCCATCTTCTATATTTTAACAGTGATTACTATTATAGTCCTTGCATAACTTTTTAATATAGACAGCATCCCACTTTCCAAACCATATACAGTCTTCCAGTGGAAACTGCTGTCAAGGGAAATACCCTGTTAATTTTTCACCTCCATAGCACATGTACAATGCATATTATTCAAAAAGTAGAAGAGGGATCAAATTATTTTCCTTCTCCAGTATAAACAACAAACTGTAATATGTATGTGTGGAGAATTGTGGCTTTGGCCACAATTAAGCGTCATGTAATATTTTCTGTATTCATCTTCCTGATTAAAACATTTATCAGAGATTACACTTGATAACTCTTGAAACTGTTCAGATAGTCACTTTTTAAAGAAATAGTAAGAGAGAATGTCTTTTATTATAGTTTACTAGATGTTCTTTTTAAATTATCCATAACATGACAGTTACAATTTTCTTTTAGATGCGGTAGATTGTGTTTAGCAATGACCTTTAAATGTTCTCATCATAGTACATTTTAGTCACTGCTTCTAATCCTGGAGAAAAAAAAAGCCTAAGTAAAAAATGTCTGGCTAAAAATACACCTAATAATATTACAAATAACATAAAAGACAACTTTGGCCTTTTTCAAATCTCTTAACCTGTCAAGCTGTAAACTGTAAGTGGTATTACTATGCAGGAACTCCAGGTTTTGCCAAAACCTTTAAAAAAAAAAAAATGAAGGAAATAGCTGATATTAATGGCCCTCAAAATTTAGAAGAACTTGCACAGAATATGTTGCTTCTAAAAGGCATCAGCTCTTTATTTTTGTCAGAGAAGAGCAGTAAAGAATAAATTGTTCCCTTTTTTTTCGTATTTTTATAGTTTTCTGAACTACGATAATAGACTAGTGAGGCATACTCTTAAATGTTGCTTTTGATCATGGTAAGAAGAACATTCCAGCTCATTTTATTAGTTAATCTAACCATTAATATGAGTAGGTAATTTTCTTGATACTTTTCAGTTGACAAGCTTCCAGTTTGGCTCTCCATTCCACTTTAAAGTGCAGTTTCATCAATTCAAGTGTCATCTTGACAACAGAGGGGGTCAGATTCAACTGGTTCAAAACAACTTGACACAATATCACTTCTAACTCAGCTTATGTATGAAAACAAAAATATTTCAAGGCCCCCTTTTTGCTTTTGGATCTCTGTGACTGATTCTTGTTAGGTTATCAGTCCAGTGCTGTCTTGCAGACAATAATCCAGAAATAATAACTGAGAAAGAAATCACAGTGAATATCAGTGAACAGCCTGAGTGATGATCATTTTTTTAACAACTAAATTCAAGTTCTCTGTTTTATAAAAATCCATGTTTATATAGTTTGATTTTGACAATATGGTAATAAAAGAAATAAGCTAAATGATCCAAGATTTAGTGAAAGACAACTGTGAATCAAGAATAATCCTCTCTTGGATATTGTCTCTGGTATGCATCAACCTTGTTTTTGAAAAATCATACAGAGCTGAAAGTCAGGAAATTGAGTAGGACAGGGTTAGAAGAGGGCCACATGTATATTTTGATGTCTTACAAATTGACCTGTGTGACCTAATTGGATGAAAAATTAAGTTACCTGTTAGAAACATATTCACATGACTGATACTGCTCGTAGTGAAGTAAGTGATGAGGCTCCATTTGTTTCAGTTTAATAAGGAAGGTTTGGTCTCATACTTGATATTCAGAAAGATCTTATTTGCAAATTGTGATTAAATTCTGTCTTGATATGGCTTCTCTGAACTTTCACAACAAAATTATTGCCTGTCTCGAGGAGGCTGGAAAAGAAAGAGTCTTCAGTCAAGGTCCCAGGTGGGTGCTATAAATGCAGCTCTCTCCTGCACTGGGGCAAAGTGCCCTCAGTGTCTGTAACTCCCCATGAATTCAGGAAAAGACAACAAGCACTACTTTTATTGCTGACTCCTAGGGTAGTATGCTGTTGGTGTTTGTTGTTAATGTCTGTTTCTTCTTCCTTTAAGGTCCCTCCAACATTTCCCTTCTTTCATCCTGTGCATGTATTTTTCTTTATCCTGTTGTAGTAAACAGCATAAATAGGATGTCCTACATACTTCTGTATGGTACAGTTTGAAGGCATGAGGGTGCATATTATTTGGAGAGGAACACTGTTTTCAGTGGTTACAACACAATGTGAAATCAGCAACACAGCCAGCTCTGATGTCCCCAGAGTGTGTTTGGAGTATATTTGGATCCTGTTATTCCTTCTCATGCTCTTGTCA
The DNA here is from genome assembly GCA_013400735.1 of Pomatostomus ruficeps. NCBI lineage: Eukaryota > Metazoa > Chordata > Aves > Passeriformes > Timaliidae > Pomatostomus > Pomatostomus ruficeps. The sequence continues at coordinate 40,018 of VYZT01016038.1, forward strand.
TTAGGATATGAGCAGATACTGCCTGTTCTCAACGTGGCAAACTGCAGCCATTCTCCAGGTGACCAAACAGCCATTTGCTTTAAATAAAAAAATTTTGTAGATTGAAAGCATGGAACACATGACCTAAAATTAAAGATCTGAGTGATGTAATAAGGCTTAAATTTCGTATTTCAAACTGCAGACCGAGTTTAGGCTAAGAATGAATGACACAACTGCCTTTAACATGAATGGGATTCTTTTTTCCTTTTTTTGTAGGCTGGAACTTAGCCCTCAGGTTCACATGATCTGCTGTTCCTTGATTGGAACTCTTTCTCGGTCTCTAGTTATCCACCAATTATGGCAAACTAATTTCCACTAATGACAACTCTCACATCGTCCCTCACAAGTTTTTAGTGTGATTTCTTTTTTGGCCTTGGGCTTTCAGAACCAAACTGACTGTAAATTAGCTCTAGAGTAAAGAACAAAATATTACACAGGAATGTGACCCTGTAATAATTAACAAGGTGCCCCAGAGGGTTCCGTGTACTATGATACTCTTTTCTCTCCAGACACATTAGTGGCCTATGAGATTCCTTGTAGATTCCAGGGTTGCTTTATGCAGATGACTTTGCCATCTGCATTAGTGGGCCATCTGTCACAGACCTTCCACTTGAAGTAAAATGTATTTTGAACCTTGTGCAATTGATTGCCTAAAAAATGGATTTTAACAAGTTGTTTCTATTTTGTCTTGACTTTGAATTCTGAAATACGTCAATTGCAAAATACGTCATTTGCATGTTTGGGTTTTTTTGAAAAGGGTTTAGGGATTTTTGTTTGTTTCTGTAGACATAATTTTTTAGCTTTTAATGCATTTAATTACTTTGTCAATTACTGTTGAATAAGACATGATTGTTTTTCTGCATAGTAAGAGATGATGTCCTTGTGAAAGACATTTTACTTTCTTGGTTTTCATTGCTGCAAATTAATTTTAGTGATCATGTACACAGTGTAACTATTTGTCATTTTACTTAAAATTCAAACAATGTGCCACTTTTCTGTTTGATTTATTTTGTTTTTTACCTTTGTGATTTCCTCAAGGACTCATGAATAGGCTGAACTGATTATGCTGATATGAGGATTTTACCTGTGTTAGTTTACATTTACTCATAGATTTATCTATAGAAACATGCATGTTTGCATGTAAGTAAGACTGCAAGTTTCTGAGATATGATCCTAATTATAATTTATTTAACTAGTAACTTACTGATATTCAGTGATCTGCATTTGACTTTTCATTTTTATAAAGTCCTACATGTACCACAATGGACATAAAACACATACTGGATATATTTTTTAAACTACTTTCATTTGTTGTTGGTTTGGAGTTTGGTTTTTTTTTTTCCCATTGCTTATTTTTAGGTCTTAACTTTGGAGGTTGTCATTTAAATGAATGCATGAAGGTCTCCTCAGGGTTTTTGTCTTGTTTAAATAAATTGAATTGAATTGATTTAGTGTTCCTATTACAATTTGTTAAAACTGCTCAGGCTGTTGAGGGATGTAATGTCACTGGGCTTTATTATGAATTACAAAAGGAAAAAAAAAAGGAACTGCTCAGCAGGTTGCTTTGACATTAATTCAACCATTGTATAATATGCACAAAATGCCCCCTTTGTGGCAAAATTTTTTATTCTGTTTAATTACATATTTTTATATTGCTTCAGAAAACAAAACAAGTAAGCAAGTTCCTTATATAGTTCTCAGTTTTAGATCAAGAGTCTCCATTAAGTAATTATAATAAGCATCTTTATTATAGTAAAAAACCCCCAACTATGGTATTTCTTAGTCCATCAAGATAAGAAATAACATTACTTTGGTTTGTCCCACTGTTAAGCCATCTAGAAACCAGAAATGCTGGCTCCACGTATGACACAGGAAATCAGTGATTTTGAAAATTCTTTGGAGCTGGGGTAGAAAACCAGTTGAACATTATAGTGAGGGCAAATTAAAAGGTCTAATGTGACTTGAGGCCTAGAAGCAGATTAAGAACAAAGATGGATACTACCCTTGTTTGAACAGGACAATCAATAGCTGTTCTTGGAATACTAGGATCCCTTTTGGAACCCATACTTTGAGAAAAATGTTATAATATTAGAAAGGTTCAAAGAGGACCCACAAATCTTCAGATAAGATTGGAAATTAAGGACTTTGAAGTTCTATCTGGAATCAGTTCAAGGAAACCCTCCTGTCTGTGTGATGCAAAGGAACAAAATATCTGATTGAAATAAAATTACTGCTAAATAAGTATGAGCTATTGATTGCTTTTATAACAAAAAATGTTGTTCTGGAAAATTCCTAAGGAACAAGACATTATTTGAGACCAAATTTTTTTTAACCCCTTTTGATTATGTTATTGTAGTGAAATTATCTAAAAGGTTTTCTTAGAGTAACTTTTTTAAAAGGCTCTAATATAGATTAAATACAATATGAAATGCCTGTCTCCGGTATATTCTTGATGGCATCACTCTGATTTATTACCACAATCTCTTATCACAGCAACCATTCTTTGCTTATGTGCAGAAGTGGAACAATAAATCTCAGGTATAACATCTGAAAAACAGATACATTCAATGAATTTAATTTAGCAATGTGTGAAGGTCTGTGTGTGTTGTGGTGGTCTTAGGAATTTAGAAATCTGTAGCCAGTGGAAAACCAGACATTTTTGGAGGACAGATCAGGTTGTGGATGGCCAGGTTACACAGGGACGATGTCTCTCAGAGAGGCCTTGGGGATCCTGAGTGACAAGAGTCAGGACTGAATTTCAATTGCAGCCCTAAAGTTCAGAACCCTCATCTCAGAAGTATTTAGGTAACAAAATCTCATCAACATATTTCCCTTGGATTCAATTTCTAAATAATGTCAAGGTTCTCAGCCTAAAGATACATGTCCAAGGTTACACGGGAGAAAAATGTGAAGCTCCAGGTTGATGAGCTCCCCACCAGGTGGTATTTGCTAACACCCCAGTGTGCCCCCCACCAATTCTTTTTAACTACATGAGGAAGAATGTAAATAACTTGCTGGTTGTGAGCTATTCCTGAGAAAGTACCAAAATAATTTAGGCGTCACAGAACACAGCCAGAACCATAAGATCTGCCAAAGTAATGCTGTAGCAAGCACAGTTCCTTGTTTCAGTATAGGCAAATAAGTGACATAAATTACATTGCATTAATGAGACCATTGTATCTATGATCTCTGTGCTTTAAAACTGATACTGAAAAATGGAAAAGCATTCCAGCAGGAGCCACAACAATGATTTAAGGTCAGAAGACCTGACAGGGAATGAAAGACAAGAAGCTCTATCTAATTATTTTATTTTTAAAATCCCTACAAAACCCTGGAAAACAATTTAATATATTTATTGATATTCCCATAGAGAGAAAATTTCTGATGGCAAAGGGTTCTTTATCTGATAAAGATATAAGAATCTGAAGCTAGAAATATTCAGATTTTATCTGGGAACTTTGGGAATGTGAAACAATGGGTATATTTTCACTCCAAGTATTTAAATCTGGAGGGGTGTTTTTATGTTTTGTTTTGGGTTTTGTTTGTTTTAAAAAAGGAAATTTTAAAAGTTACAGGAAGGATTATGGGCATGTTTATGTGAAACTGTTACATGACGCAGGTGTCAGGTGATGACAGCTGACAATAATCCTCCTTTCTTAACTTCCTCAAATATCATCTCAGCAATTTGCAAGTGAATACACTGTTAAGATGCAGAATTTGTGGGCTTTTCCTTTCTTCTAGAGTGGTGCTGTCTTATGGATTTATTAGCATGAAAAAAGCAGTGAAATTCATGAAGGGTGAAATCCACTCCTGGCAGAAAGCCAGAAAAGAGAATGTGCTTCAGTTATATTGTGCTTGAGACCTGTTATGACATAGCTTTATTGAAAAAACGGTGGAACTAGAATTCTTGAAGAATTATTCTCCAATGATTTCTGGTATGCTGTGCTGATACCACTGTAATATCAGAACATCTCAGAAAATCAATTAATTTACAATGTGTAGCACTCACGAGGAACTATTATTTTCCCAGATAGAGCTGAGTGAGATTAAAAAGCTTTCCCAAGGTCATGCACAAAGTTACTATTGAGGTAGGTACTAACTATAGCCAAAAAAAAATCAAATTTTTATTCTATTGATTTAAACTTTTCTTTGTGGACTATAGAACAAAAGCAATTGAGAATTCTTATAAAATTTATTACAAATTTGTATGTGGATAAAAGCATTATGGTTTGTTAAAGTATTTTTCCTTGAGCTAGAGGTTTTGAACTTTCGTACACAAAAAAGCCCCAAACTAATGAGAAGTCCTATTCAAAAAATAGTTGATGTTTTGCTGTTATAGAAAAACTGTTTGGTTTGGGGTTTTTTTTCACTAAACTGAGTTTGTGCAAATTCATCCAATTGACAGGTATTCCTGTTAAAAAGAAAACAGCATTTTTTTCCCAACCTTTTTTGAATCTCTTCTGATGAAACAGTTCTATTTACTGGTCTTTATGTTTCACAGTCCAATTCCTTAACTGAAAGTTCATTCTTAGTTTTTAGAGCGTAGTAAGAGATACATGGTTTAAAATAAATAAAATGTGTACAATTTGAAAAGAAAGATTTGACAAACTTAGATTCACAGTTCATTTAAAAGCCATTGTAACTATTTCATTTTTCTTTTACAATGTAAATTCTAAATTGTAGTTGTAATGATAGAAAATGCTACCACTTAGGTATAGAAGTAGTTTTGCAATTAATTTTAATACAGATTATCAAAAATACATTCTGTATTATGGAAGAATAGGATCTCAATACACTTAGATGACGTAGAGGTTTCTTCAGTTGCCATTAGGTTGCTTTTAGGTTGCCATTTTCCTGCCAGTGTGAGAGGTTTCCATTCAAATACATCCTTGAGCATATTTTGGTCATCTTTAGAGAGATACATACATGCCATGTAATCAGTTCAGTCCAGCTCTCTGGGGTTTTATAACTTTTTTGGACAGAAAAATCTAACAATGTTTAAGATGATAACAAGGGATAGTTGAACTGTCAGATCCTTAAAGAACTCTGACAATATCAGTCATAAGATTCATTGGATTTCTAAGATAATGAAATGCTAGAAGATGGAAAAGAGAAGAATGCAGTGTAGTTCTTTGCATCTCCTTGTGCTCAAATTTCTTTTTTGGAATTGAAGTGTAATTCTATGACAAACTAGGATCAGGCTGATAAAGAGACTTGGTAAAGTTTTTCCCTATTTTGACTCAGTCCTGAAAGACTGAAAAGAGGGAATTTTGATTTTGTTTGAGTATGTCTTTTATAAGAATCATTCATGGCTTAGTTCAAGATGTTTACAGACTTCACAGGTTTTTCTTGTTCTCTTGAAATATTCTTTTTTTCCCTGCCAGATCACACTGTTACCGGTACAAATCAAATATGTTTGACAATCACATCTAGAATTTGGAATGCATTTACATTATGTAGTTGAAAACAGTTATAATATATTCTAATTTCATGTGTAATGATGGATTTCTATGAAGCATGAATAAACTATGAAAGATCAAAATAATAATAAATACCAGGAAAAGTGATTTATAAATACCTGCTGTTTTTACACCTGTCTGTATACTTTTTATAAAAAACTTAATTACATACTCACCTTGAAACAGATGTATTTTTAGACTTGTTTTGCAACTTTACTGCTTTGATTTGCAGTAGATTTAGGTTTCTTTTTGTAGCTCTGCCTCTGCACTTAAATAGAGATTGAGTGTGAAGGTAGTCATGGATAGCAAAGTTTTTCATACATTTTGAATTGCTTTTCTGCAACAAAATGTTATCTGGCAAAGTTCCAGAAAATTCAACAGTGGTTGACAAGGCAACTGAGAATCTTCTCATTCTTTAATACATGCACACTTCCGTCTACCTGAATTTCATCCTTATTCTCAGAAATAAAGCTGAAGTTTCTATTCCCTTTCTGTTGCAATCACAAGGAAGGAGGGGAGAGTCTTCTTGGTTTAAGCCTCAAGTAATACAGAACCTAAAGGAAGCTGCAACCTAAATGAAACTTTGGCCTGTGAAATAAACCTTTGAATTCTAAAGCAATAGGTGACTGAAATAATTACTAGAAACATGGGTATTTCCATGGTTTATCACTCATTGCCAGTATATGTGTTATGGGCTTACCACTGCATACTTGCATAATAGAAATATCCAAATCCACTTAACTGGATAAAGGTCACTCTTCGTCTCACAAAAATGTTTTTATTTTCAAAGAAAAAAAAGAATACCAAAATAGACACCTACAAATTCATAGGACCATGAAGGCAGAAAAAAACCCAAAAAAACCAAAAGGTGCTGACCCAACTGTCCACCCTCTATCACTTCTAAGAATTGCAGATTGAAAGGACAAGAGGCAACAATTGCAAACTACAAGGGAAATTCTAGTTGACTATAAGGAAAAAAAACCCCCACAGTGTTTAAGCTCTGGATTGTTGCCAAGAGAGATTGGGTAAACACCACCCTTGGAGATATTTAAAATTTACCAGGTCAATGTTCGGCCATATACATTATATGGTTATTTATTCTCTGCTTTTAATCGGCCTCTGCTGCCTTTTGGTCAACTGCCAGATAATTCAATAGAATAACTAGTAGCAGTAGAAACGACTGGAAACTTCTCTATTTTCTTGAAATCATTCCATGGAATTTACTGGTACAGATAGCTAATTTTCTAAATTACAGTAAAACCAAATGCTTGAAATAGAGAGCTTAGGAAATAAATTGTCAGGAAAGGTTTCCTTTCACATAAAAATGAATTAAGAGGGATATAACTTCATACTCAAATACAGCATATTGTAATTAGTTTACTCTATCTTTCTCAAGGGAAAGAAGGTAAAGCACTAAAGTAGTATTTCAGCTAGAATTCAATTCTTTATGATGAAAACCGTTTTTCAGTAGCTGACATATAATGGCCAATATTTTTGCACAAGCCTAGCCTGTATGGCTGATGTTATTAAACAATGCTATGTTGCTTATTAACATTAACTTGCTCATTCAGTGCATTGGAGTATTGATCTGTCTTTTTAGGAAATTGCACTGGAGTTTCACTATGAATTACATTGCATAAAATTGTAACTCTGAGATTTCACTGCATACATTTCTTAATCCCGGTAGATTTAGTGAGTAAAATAGTCTGAGGAAATACTCACAGAAGGCTTTCAGCAGTTTTTCAGTGCCCTGACCTACACCCTTGTCCAGAACTCCTATATATACCAATGTCACAGACTCCAGGTGTCCAATAATAATACTAAATCTGTAGGAATATTAATTAATATTTGTAAAAATACTTTAGGAGAGTTTTTAGAAACAGTTTAGTTTGTCGATTCTTCCATTCCGTCTACATTCTGCTATAGTTCAAAGGAACTTGATAAAGCTAGTCAGAATAGAAAATATAATTATATCAAGACAGCCATTCTTCTAGATTATTATAATTTAAAACCAGATTGGTTTCCTAATTTGACTGACTGATCCCTAGACTCTCTTGCGTGATAGAGTATATCTAGACAGTTTATCTTATTTTGATGAATAGGATAACCTGTGGGAACAATTAGTTTTACAATAAAGCTATATAGAAAGTGTTCTCTTTCTTGATATTCAGAAAATATTCAAAACACTGTGTCGAGAGTGGATGGAAAGTTAAAGCAGAAAGGCTGGCAAGGTTTATGTAATGCTTGAATTTAATATTAAAGAGTGAGGAACAACTGGAAGAGCCTGAAAATTTTTGCTCTATTTCAAAATATTTATCATTACTCCCTTTAAACTTCCAATTTTAAATTTTAGTATTCCACACAGTCCTATATACTGCTACAAAGCCTTGAAAATTAAGGATGCTAAACAAATATAAGGGATTTTTAAAATTTTATCATTTTAGATAAAACTTACATGGTTATTCTTCTATTTCAGTGGTAAAGGATGAATCTGACTGCAATGGTGGGGCAGAAAATCCTCTAATTTTGAGAAACAATTGTTTAAAAACACATCTATTACGTAAGTAAAACTCAGTAATATTGCAGGAAAAATGCTTTCATATCCCATGTTCTGTCCTCAACCAAATACTAACTCAGCATTCCTGGATTTATTTACACTACACTCTAAATGATGGGGAGTTTCCTTTAAGAATTACAGAAAATTCATGTATTAAAAAAAGTTTTAAAAACTTTTAGCAATACTCTTAGAATAATGCACATACAAATTTTCAAACAGAATATAAATTGTGATTAAATCTAAGACTTACAAATCATGTATTCTATCAGCGTATCTTTTTGGTGGTAAGGATAATAGCGCAAATAATACAGATCGTGTGATCAGATATTTATTGAAATTAATAATTTTAATTATTCATAATAGTTTAATGCTTGAATTAAATGAATTAATTGTATCTATCATACTTTGATGTGGGAAACTATGTGCAGCTGATAAGTGATTATATTAAAATTATGTAGAAATAGATTTCTGATGTTTTAAATATCAAGTCCTCACCCTATTTCTCCAGGTCCCCTAAAATAATTTGCTAATATTCATAGCTTTGTGGATACTGTAACTAAAAAAAAAATCAACTAAATTTTATGACTTTGTACTTCTGTAACTGAGGTTTCTAAAGATACCTTAGAGCCTTTTTGCTAAAATGTTAACTGTAAATTTGAGGAGGGTGGACCTCATAACTTTGTTCTTTTCACCTTTTTGTTATTGGCCTGTTCTAGTATACCCAGCATGGCATGGTGAGGGTTCAGGGTTGGTTTTGTGAATAAAGGTTTCAGGATGTTGTCAGTTCAGAGTGCATTTCTGCTTGAAAAAAGGAGGAGCCAGAATCTGACTGCAGAAGGGTAAGCTTGTTACAGCCAACTTCGTTAGGTCTGGTCCCTCTCATTTGCTAGTGCTGTGCCTCAGAGTAGACAGTAACGTGCCCTGGCACAGGGTCACAGCCAGGCAGTTCTCGCATATGTTCCTCATGTGATCAATACACTCTTCCCTTCTGAAACGCGTGTTCTTCCTGTGTGTTTGGGCTGACATAAAGTTTCACCATCAGAAACACAGAGAGGAAAAGAACAGGCATTATTACTAAATCCCAAGAGGGCCCTTTCTCCTGCTTTGTTTTCCCTCAATTATGTTATTTTGGATTTGTATATCTGTGACCCAAGAAATCAAATACTTAACTGTGCTTACAATGCAGAGGGAAATTCTCAACAGCATGTTGATATGAATTTTCTGATTGTACTTTAGAGGTTTAGCAGTTCTAAGTAAGAATAAATCTCATGCATATTCTACAGTTCTTGAAACAGAATTTTAATGCATAGCTTAAGTAAAGATCAAGTGATATTTGTTGCATGTTAGACTTGCTTTGTAGAAGTCAATCATAAATTTCTGTTTGGAGAAAAATTACTTAAAAATGTAAATGGAGGAAGTTTAGAAGAAAGTATCAGAAGCCATTCCTCATTTAAAGATTGAATGGCATTCTTGTTTAATTTTGCAAATGCACCATGCTTTATTAAACACAGTTAAATCCTGTTGCCATAGTAATCCATTCTCCACAGAATAAAACTCCTGTACTTTCCTGTTGTATTCCTTTATTTAGAGCTAGTTTCCTCCATTCTGATGCATTTCAGTTTGT
>VYZT01016043.1:0-16916 GCA_013400735.1 Pomatostomus ruficeps
TTGTCCCAGCCCTTGGGGCATCACCCACAGGAGCCAGGACACTGCCCTGGTTTGCAGATTGTCGCAGCATTGGTGCTTCCATTGGACAGGAAATTCCCGTGTCCACTTGGGAATTGTTCTGGATAACAGTCCAGTGATACATTATCCAAAGCTACAAGTTTCTTTAAAAAATCTCCATTCAGAAAGATCTCTTTTTTCCTGTCACTTCACATTAAGCCGGATGAACGACCTGAATTGCAGATGTTTTCTACCTTTCAGCTCAGATAGTTGAGTCCTTTCCCAGTGCTAAGGAGTCAAACATGCAGGCCAGAGCCACGGAATTATTGCATTGTCCCAGGTTGTAAACACAGCAGAGGAACTGCCCTCTGAACCCGTCCCAGCTGGTGAAACCCAGCCATGACCGAATTTATGCACAGCTCTGGGACATTATTTTTTGAATGAGCAGGAGGAAGCTTTTTAAATTGCTGTTTTCCTTCTGCAAATAATTTATTTCCCTTTTTACACCCTCTCTTCAGCTGGACTGGGATTTGAAGAGTCCAATTACAGATCTGACAGCTTTTGTCTGATGTTACAGTCATAACAAAGCACTCTTGGAGTACACACCGGATGTTCTCTGATTTAATTCCATATAAACATTTTCCACAAAAAACCCTGACTTTAATAATCTGTTTTCTCTCAGTGCTTTAGAGTTCAGGTGTCCAGAGAATCTGCAGGATCTTCAACGTGTTGCTCCTCAGAGGACAGGGAACCACTGGTGGCTGTCCCTGGGGAATCCAAGGTTTGTACAAAATCATGTTGTGACTCTAAATTCCTAATTATAACACCAAATTGCTAATTATAACACTGAATTATTAATTGTAACACTAAATGGCTAATTATAACACTAAGTTTCTAATTATAACACTAGGTTTCTAATTGTGACACTAAGTTACTAACTGCAACACAAACGAAACCAGAGAGAGGAGAGACTCTAAAATCCCCCATCTTTCCCCACAGCAGAGAAGGTTTCTTATCCAACATTAATTTTTTTTTTCCCCCTTGTGCCTGCGTGCACCTTGCTCCTTAAATAAACAGATTTCTTTTTTCTCTTTCCTCCATGAAGATTTTCTTTCCAACCCTTGGCTGGGGTTGAAATTCTGCCTTTTAGAGGAGACACCTTTTCAAGAAGTTTCCTCCCAGATTTGTCTCAAACCGGGACACCCTGCAGAGCAACGCTCGGCTCTGGGAGTCTGGTTTCAAGTCCACCAAAATTCCAGGTGATTTTCCAGCAGTTTGCTTTTCAAGGGTTCTACAAATCCCTCTCGGAGAACTTCACCCCGAGGCTTTGTTTTCTAATAATCAGTGTTTAACATACGGAACCGTTCTGTCTCGAGCAGCGACATCCTCTCAGGGAAAATCAAGAATCACCAGCAATCCCTCTCTCCAATTACCCAGGCAAAAAGCTTTTGATATGAAACACCAAAGATCCCGAGGAAAAACGGAGCATTTTCAAAAATAATTAATCTATTGGGTCATGGTTTATTCCTCAGGATCAGATCAACCTCCTGCCAAAAGCAGAAAATCACCTCCCCGGCGTACGGCTGCTTTTATTCCAGAGCTGTTTCTACACAGAATAATTATTCCTGGCTGTTAATTAGCAATGGGTTCTGCACCACCCAACTGTACAAAGGGAAGGGAAGCTCGAGCTGGTTTCAGCCCTGGATGTGTTTGAAGCAAAGGAAATCAGGAAAGTGGACGATGAAACAGAAACTCTTCAGCCTGAAATTGCAAAGAAGAGAAGTTTTTCTGTTCATGGCACCGGAAAAACACAAATTAAGATTAAGCTGAGTGAGTTTTAGGAAGATGAGGCAACATTCCAGCTGCCTCCCCAGGAATTTCCACTGCCAGGTGATCCAGGTGGGGCTGGGCTGGACAACACCACTGGAAAATAATTATCATTAAGCAAAATAAAGAAAGAAATTCTTCTAAATGCTTTCTTTTTTTTTAATAGATTCCCATAGGAACATAATTGTGCTTTACTGAGGGTGGCACTGCTGCTCATCCAGCACATCAGGGTAAAGGGCAAGGATGGATTGAAATGAAAATGTGGCTGAAAACACCAATATTTAATGGTGATTATGGCTCTGAGAGAGGCAGAGAGATATGGAAGTCAATCTGAAACATTTCTCTGCTCAGAAAGCTGCCAGGTGTGTCTGGGATGTGATTTTCCTTGAATAAAAGATCCTGGGAGTGTCCCAGGCCAGGCTGGACAGGGCTTGGAGCAGCCTGGGACAGTGGAAAATGTCCCTGCCCATGGCAGGGGTGGCACTGGATGAACTTTGAGGTCCTTTTCACCCCAAACCATTCCATGATTCTATTAAAATACACCCAAACTTATTTTTTTTCTTTTTTTTTTTTTGACAAAATGATTTTGAAAATTAACCAGTTGATAGCTAAAATCTACAAAAATTAAATACAAAAATTAAATATAAAAATTAAATAGAAAAATTAAATACAAAAATTAAATAGAAAAATTAAATAGAAAAATTAAATAGAAAAATTAAATATAAAATTCGATCTTTAAATAGAAAAATTCAATCTTAAAATATAAAAATTCAATCTTCAAATTGAAAGATCGACCCTTGCGTCACCTCTTCTTCTTTTGTGAGATGTTCCAGTTCGAGCAGCACAGTCCTGGAGCACAAAATAATTCTTTGGATCCAGCCACGGGAAATTCAATTGTATCAAACCCAGAAATTTCTCCCTGCAGTATAAAGTTGATTAAATATAGAGAATTTCTCTGCCCATCTTCAAGAAGCAGAGATTCTACCCAAATATTGAAATATCTGCTCTCAGCACTGAATTTTCCAGAGTCCTCTGCCACAGAGCAGCACAGAAAGTCCCGAGGAAAGAAAAATGTCAGCGGGGATATAAACGTTCCGTTTATGGACAGCGCAGGTAATACCTCGGGAAGAACCTGCCAGGAATCATTAGGATATTGGTTTTAATAATCAGCAGCAAGGACAACAGTCGATTCATCTTCTCTGTTCGAGCAGGGTCCACTGGAAATCCATCAGGGGCTCTAATCAGACAGTGAGATGCTCGGGGAAGTCTCCCGAGCTCTGCTCTGCCGCGTACGAGCACATCTCGGTAATTGTTTCCAGCGCCCTTTGTGCTGCCTAAATGAGTGATGAATGGGCGTTCGAAGCGCGCCTCCGAAGGGTTATTGATGCGACACACTCCGCCAAAATGCCTCTTTAATTAAAAATCAGCGGCGCAATTATGAGCGTCATAAAGGAAATAACGAAAGCAATATTCCGCTGTTAATGAGGGGTTTTTTCTCCCCGGAATGAAGGCGAGGCGCTCCACGTGCGTGCATAAAACCCCTCATTGGAGGGGCTGCGCTCGCTGCTGTTGGCATTTGCAAAAATATGAATCAAAATGGGGAGGAAAAGCAGCTTTCACTGAAGGGCCCTTTGGGGATTAAAGAATTTCAGTCAAAGAATCAGCTAATTTCTGTCTAATTTGGATTTTACCTCTTATACTTTCTCTTTTCATGCAGCAGGTTATCTTAAAATCTTGGAATCAGGGGATGGTTTGGGTTGGGAGGGACCTTAAAATTCATCTTATTCCACCTCTGCCATGGGCAGGGACATTTTTCTCTATCCCAGGCTGCTCCAGCTCGGCCTTGGGCACTGCCAGGGATCCAGGGGCAGCCACAGCTTCTCTGGGCACCCTGTGCCAGGGCCTCCCACCCTCCCAGGGAACAATTCCTGCCCAATATCCCACCTAACCCTGCCCTCCTTCAGTCTGAAGCCAATGAAATCGTAATGCAAGCCATGATGTCTACAAGTGTTAAAAAAAATTAAAACCTTGATTTTCCACGTTTATTTCTCTGTGGTGAAATCACTCATCATCTTACAAACTAGAAGAATATTCTGAAATAACTTTCCATAGAATCAATATTTCTCAGGTTCGTTGGCACCCTAAAGCAAATCAGGAAGTGGCAAAAATGGATTTCAAAATGAGAAGATCCTGACAAATGCGCTGTAATTGATGAAGTGACAATTTTGATTTCCAGCTGTGCTTTTTGGCCACAAAACAACACAACTCAGGAGGTGGTTGGAGCTCCCCAGCTCCCCAGCTTCCAGTGAGGAGAACTGGGAGGTTTTGTGTCTGAAACCAGCTGTGTGTCCCTTTGCCGTATTTAATGACGGAACACCTCTAAAATCTGAACTAAGGCACTGAGAGTCTCTCTGAGCTGATGTCTTAAAATTCAGCTTTTCTCTTTCCCAGCCCCTGCCCTGCTTTAGTGTGGAACTCTCCCACTCCCCACGCGCTGGGAGCTCCTGTTCTCCCATCCTGCTCAGACACAACAAATCCTCTCCAGGCTGCACTCAAGGACACCTCGTTGGCCCAGGCCCCCAAAGATGGAAACGGAGCCTCTCAAAGGGGGGACAGACTTGGGCTCAATTCCATCATCCCCTGCAATTGGCACTGGAGAATGAACCCTGAGCTGGGAATGGATCCAAACTGATCCAAGTGGAGCAAACTCGTGCCCCGGGCTCCAGCTTGGCTGTGGCCTCTCCCGGAGAGGCTCTGAGTGCCCGAGGTGTCCCTATTGAAGGCCCTGCAATAAATCCCCAGTTTATTCTCTGAATCCTGTCTGGCCCCTGCTCTGGGGAGCTTCTGCTCAGGCATCAGAGCTGTGTGTCCCTTTGCTGCATTTAATGACAGAAATTTTATATTTAAAACCTGAGGATCCACGCTCCTGTACCACGGGGTGAGAGAAAACCTTGTATTTGTGGGATAGACACAAGCTCTGCACTCTCCCTGCCTTCCTCCAGGAGTGCTCCAATATTTCAGAAGAATAAATTCAACGAATCTTTGTAAAAGAATGCACAGAAAGCTTCAGCAGGCCTTCAGGCTATGAAATATATATAAAACATATTAAAAAAAAAAGTATCTGAGGGTCTGTGCCCATCTGCCAGGAAGTTTTTCTCTGTTTTGTACCCAGGCGTGCAGCTACCTGTGCTACAGTGCCTGGAAAATGAGGGAAAACTGATTCCCTCTGGAAAGAAAGAGCTTTGGCAGTGCCTGAAATTGTCCTGGTTGAATTACCCATGGACTGTCTATATCTGCAAGAGTTTCCTTCTTAACGAGAACCTTTCTGCCTTCCCAATAAACGACGCATTCGAGAGATTTTTCTGCTAATAACCGCGTCTCTCACGCCGGGGAGAAAATGGCACAATTACTTGGTGACTGAAGGTAATTTCCTCCGTAATTTCGTTATTTTCCCTGGTGATTCCAACTGGATAATGGTTCCTGCAACGGATCAGATTCATAAATACTGCACAGGTGCATCTGCAGTGAGTCTTCGCGTGAAAATAAGGGAGGCAGAAAAACAGAGATTTACCTGACTTGCTCAAGGACCTGAAAATAGCAAAAGTTGTGGTGGGAAAGCGATGAATCCCAAGTCAGGCTGATAATCAGGCTGAGTTTTTATTTGCCACAAAAATAAAATTTTTCTGCCATCAGAGAAAAATCAACAAGACTTCAGTGATAGACATCAAAAATATTTGCGAGTGGACAACAATTAGAGAGTCCAGATGATTTTTTATTCCGCTGTGGTTAATTAAGGAGCAAGAGAGCTGTTGTTAGACAGCTGAGGAAAAAAATCATCTTTTGATCAAGCAACTTGCAGCAAATATTCTTTCTCAGTATTTTTGAGGAAATATTTTGGGTTGAAACTCTGCTCTCCATCTCTCTGTCCTGGATGTCCATTGAGGGAAAAAGATTGTTGAAAATTTGTTGCAGCAAAAACATAATTTGAAAATTTGTCTTAATTGGTCCTAAGCTTGAATGATGTGTAGCCCTGAGAACAACATTTAGCACAATATTCGATTAAAAATAAGCATATAAATGAGAAAGGAAGCACATAAATATGGAATGAATCATATTTTCCTGTTTAAAATATTAATTTAATTAATTAAAATGATGTGATGAATATCTACATAAATGTAAAATCACAGAATGGTTTGGGCTGGGAGAGAATTTAAATTCATCCAGTGCCATGGGCAGGGACACCTCCCGCTGTCCCAGGCTGCTCCCAGCCCATCCCATTGGAATGGGGGATTCTAAATTAAAATCCACAGATCTCTGGCTCACCTGAGCATCCAGACAGCAGCTCAGGGAGATCCCACAGGATGTGTTTTCCTCCTTTTCCATCGTATTACAACTAAACTTATTCACCTGCAGAATTCCCCCTGGAATGAAGACATTGATGTGCTAT
This sequence comes from Pomatostomus ruficeps, assembly GCA_013400735.1. Lineage (NCBI taxonomy): Eukaryota > Metazoa > Chordata > Aves > Passeriformes > Timaliidae > Pomatostomus > Pomatostomus ruficeps. The sequence goes on from VYZT01016043.1 coordinate 6,272, forward strand.
GAAATCTATTTTTTATTCCACGTAATTCTTTTCTTTATAATCAGCTAATCACACCCCGAATCTGTTACCTCACAAAGCATCTCCGAGCCCGTTCGGGGAGATAATTCAGGAACAGACAGGGACAATCAATAGGATGTTCAAGCATTCCTCCTTTTGTTTGCCAGGCTGCATTGTTATGGAAATTACCCCGAAAACATCAGCCGGGCTGAGGCGATCGCGGCTCTAATCACGGGAATTTGTCACATCAAAAAGGGCTCCGGAGCGGTGGCAGAGGGTGCCAAGCCCAGGGCTGATTCTTCCCCAACCTGGAAATGAAATTTGAGATCATTTTTAGTACAGGAGGTGATATCAAAGCGGATTTTATTTGGAGGTGATCTCAAAGTGGATTTTATTTGGAGGTGATATCAGAGTGGATTTTATTTGGAGGTGATATCAGAGTGGATTTTATTTGGAGGCTTCCAGGGGCAGTGATGGAAGAGTGGCCACCAAAGCCCAGCCCCACAGGGGCACACAATTTGATCAGTTTGGTAAATCAGCAGAATTGATAAAAAAGCCCCAATGAGGAGCACAAGTGGTGCTGCAGGTCCCCCCCAGGCCCAGCCCCTTCTCTGGAGCCCCCTTGGTGCTGGCTGGGCTTTGGTTATGAAAATGTCTTGAAGATTTTGAACACAGAGAGCTCAGGGATCCTGGGATTTGTTTTGTCTTCCTGCCCAGGGAAAGGGATGGAAAACTCCTGGGAAAAGCAGTCCCTGATGCAATAATGAGCTCCAGAGCTCCAAATATCTGTATGGAGAATACCCTCGGAGGTCGGTAATGGCCAGAACTGAGCATCTCGCTGAAAAATAAACTCTGCTTCCCACACTGAGAGGCACCAGAATTGCCTGCAAAGAAATGGGATCGATTCTTTGATGGATTCTTTGAGGGAAAACGGAATTACGGAGTGGTGATGGGAGAAATAAGGGAAAAACTGAGGTTTTGAAAAGGAGCACTGAAGGACAATTTATTTCTAATTAGGGGTCTGGTTAAAAATTAGTCATTTTCCAGGTGTTTTAGGCTCCCTCCCTCTCGTTGTTGTCATTTTCCCATCACCATTTCCCAAAACTTCCCATCAACCGGGGCTGGAAAGAACAAAAGAATTCAGATTTCCAAAATTAGTTCATTGAGAGAAAGAAGTTTTTTTCTGACAGATGAACGATCTAATCCTGGTTGGAATCCTGGTTATCCCTGGATTTTTATCTTGTTGAATATTAATTTATTTTTTTCCCCCGAGCACCAGGTGCTGGCTTAGGTTCAGTGTTGGATAAAGCAACACAAAAAAGAGGCCTCAGAAACACGAACGGAAAAGAGAATTTACTTTTCTTTTCAAAAGACAGAATTAGTCAGGAAACAAATTCAACAGGACAAACCCAAAAATAATAACATGGCAGCACCCAGGACGGGCTGAAGCCAAAATCAAAACAGATTTTTTCTTTATCTGGAACATCTTATTTAAAGAATAATCTGTGCCAGAAGTGGCAATTGAGCAGAATTTTCTTTTATGTCGCAAGGCAAGGAACAGCCTCCTGTGCAAAAATAATATTCAGAGGTAGCTAAAATAAAGAATTTTTTTTTTTGCATTCATTGTGTATTCAGCAGTGAATCCTTTGTCTCTCTACCTTTTTTCCTCCCCATAATAACAGCATTTTGTTCGGATCATTTTGATAGATTATACAGAATCTCGTCGCGTTTGCGGCCTGAAAAACAAATTGAAGAAATGTGGGGGTTTTTTTAAGGAAAGTGTCTATTATGTTTGCTCCCATCTCCATGAGAATTATTACCGGGAAACAAAGAAATCAATCCCTCTCACTCCATCTCTTTTGCTAAATAAAGAAATAAATAAAAAATGCTGTGAAGTTTGGAGGTTTCGGAGGGAGAGGCTCTGTCACACCTTCCACCACCCATAACCTCTCTCCTTATTAAAGCCATGAATTGATCTCAGCGAATGAAACTTTATTTTCTTGATATTAAATGAGATAAAGAGAGCATTGCTAAAGCCTAAATAATCAGCGAGGTCATTTATTAATAAAGGTACAGCCCCAGCTCTCCCTCTGCCTTTGAAAACACCATCCATCCCCAAGCTGGGTAATTCCGTGCTCACCTTAAAATAATTGCTTTGAATATTTCATACGAAAAGGAAGAAACATCTCCTTAATGAAAGAAAGGAATTTGCGAGAGATAACATTGCCATTAATGAAGTCTAATTAGAGATTCATTTAAAAAATAATCTCCTGCGCTAATTTATCAGGGAAGGCTAATAGAGTTCTAGCTCGAGACAAAAATAGTTCTTGGGATTTTTATAAATGTGCTTGTCTAGGTTAACTATATTATTCACAACAAAAAACAATTAGTGTGCGAGAGATCTGACTGGGAAAGAAAGAAAATTATTGTGTGCTGCGCATTATTTTTTGAAAGTTATTTTGTGAGGGGGGTTGTCAAATATTTCACTGTGGTCGGTTTTGAAATAAAATGCCGTAATTTTTGTTCATATTTGGGATATCCATTTATTCTCCTTTATTTTTTGTTGATATAAAAGATTCTATATTTCCTGAGACTGGTCCCATAGTGTATAAAGCCACTGAGACTTCACCCCCAGGGTTTCATCTCCCATGGGGGCTTGGTGACAAAACAACGTTTGAGTCTCAGATTTGGGCTGCTGGTGATGCCTGATGGGTTTTGTCTTTTTATCCCCTTTTTATCCATTTCTATCCCCTTTCCCTTTCCCTGTCCCCTTCCCAAACACTCCCTGTCCCTCAGCCCTACATGTGGAGAACCCTTGGGGGCTGAGATTGAGCTCAGCTTGGGGCTTCTCTGAGGGGAGCAGACGGAACATCCCGAGTGTCTCCAAAGCAGAGGCTCCAGCCTTGCCCGGAGCCTCCTCTCTGCAACAGGTTTGTTCAGCTGGGCTGGAGTNAGTTACTGCTGTTCCTGTGGAAAACCAACTCTGCTGATTCCACCTCTTTGCTGCCCTGCCTGGGACTGAACCCAGCTCAGAAGGAGGAAAATCTTCAGAGTGATTCTGGCTCTGCAGGGTCACCACAGCTCACTGCCCTCAGCCTTCCCCTCTGCACCCCTGGCAGTGCCCAAGGCCAGGCTGGACGGGGCTTGGAGCAGCCTGGGACAGTGGGAGGTGTCCCTGCCATGGCAGCGGTGGCACTGGATGGGCTTTAGGGTCCCTTTAGTCTCAAATTTTTCTGGGATTTCATGGATGGTTGTTTCACCCTTTGGAAAAGAGGCAGAGTGAAAAATCAAGGTCTCCTTTCTGGAAGAGAGGTGCCAGGGAACTCGGGGAGGAAGCTCTGGGGTTTAGCAGAACCCCAGAGTCCCAGGGTGGTTTGGGATTGAAGAGATCCTAAAAGTCATCCTGTTCCCACCCCATCTTCCACTGTCCCAGGCTGCTCCAAACCCCGTCCAGCCTGGCCTTGGGCACTGCCAGGGATCCAGGGGCAGCCACAGCTGCTCTGGGCACCCTGTGAGACAGAAAATTTGCAGCAGTGACCCCATGGCAGCGCAGAAAAATACAGAAATAGATAAAAAAAACTGTCCCCAGCCTCAAGGACAATTTGAGGAGAAAACCTTCCCAAATGGTGAAGCTCAGCAGCAGAATGTGCTGCCAGTATTTTGATATTAAAAAGCAGTTGTTCTGTGTGATATCATGTGGAAACCCTGTTTACCAGAATCCAGAGCTATTGGGGGAAAAAAAAGATATATTTTTGATATTTTGCTATTTCTGGTGTTGCATGGGGTGGGAGATCCAGCCCTCTACCTGCTCTGTATCCTTCCCCATCTCTCAGGGAGAAAAAAAATGGATCTTTAGCTATTTTTTGTCTTCATAACCACGTGAGAAATGCAGTTGGTTGTGTGGGATCAAATGGAATTCTGAGTTCCCATTACTCCCCTGCAGAATCACAAAATGCGCATTTAAACCTCGATATTTTTGCGCAAAACTTTATGATGGAATTATCAATATTGCGTTATCCCTTTGAACAAAATGAACCATCATAAATCAAATTATAACAGGAAAGCAGAATTCGTAATTTCCAAGCTTTCATCTCCTGTGAGTTAGGACGGCCCAGTTTGTCACCGAGCAAACGCTGCCAAAAAAATCCGCATCTCAATCCCCAGTTCCAAGAAGGATGACACCTCTTTCTGTAAATGATCCAGCTTCTGAGGGGTATTTCAAACCTTTTCGCTTCCTCTGGCTGAAAAACAACCCCAATAAATTTTTAGGATCTTTTGTCTGTTTCGTTTTTCATTCCCAATCACAAATGGATCACTCAGAAATGAGTTTTTCGAGGATGCTGTCTGCGAACCGCTGCTGGTTCTTTGTGAAAATAAAAATAAAATATTTTTTAAAAAAGGTAAAGTGTCAATAATTCACATTCTTTTATATTTTGGCAGGTTTTCCAGCACTTTTCTGGATTATTCCCAGCACAAGGGAAGTGTCCTGTGTGTATTTTCAGGAATTTTTTAATTCTTTATTTTGCTTCCCTGGTTCCAGGGAAAATAGAAACCACATAAAATTTGGGTTGAGAACTTCCAAGACATTTCCCATGGGGTTTCCACCAAAATTAAGGAGAGTTTGTAGCACGCACCTGCAGGAATCTGGAAATTCATGGGATTTACGGATTTGTGTTCTTCCTATTCCCTTTATTCTCCAGAAGTACAATTTTGATAAAGAGCAGAGGGAATATTTGAGCTGCTGGATGCTTTTTCCTGACCCACAAAACCCAATTTCTGATCCTATTTCACTTCCTGCTCACCCATTGCTGCCGTGGGTGGCAGATCCGATGGAAAAACCTTGGAAAACTTTTCAAAGAGAGGAATAACAGGAATTTGGGGAAATCTGAGCTCCTTCTGCGAGTGTGGTTGCACATACATGGAATTAATTCCATGTCAAGCCTTGCCGGATCGAGGTCTGGAGATAAAACACCCATCTGGTAGATTTTCATTACTTATCACAACATCCTGGCTGAAAAAACCCCACAAAACCTCATTACGGGAGCGCAGGCTGTAATATTAAAATCCAAATTGCAGAAAACACAAGAAATTAAAAAGTGTAATGAATACAGCACATTGTGCGGGTCGAGATGAAATTAAATTCAAATCAGTTGTTGAAGTGACTGAGTAATCGAGCACATGGCTGCGTTTAATTCTGGGGATAAACATTGCTCCAGGAATCGTTGTACCAGCCACACAATTATCTATGGATTGGGCAGGCAGAGAAAATAATCAAAGTTTAATATTCTGTATTCAGATGTACACAGCAGAATAAAAAAGCTATTCTACAGTGATGTACAAAAATACCCCAGTGAGGTCACTTACAATTTTTTATTGTTATTATTAAGAACTTTCCATTAGATCCCCAATTATTTATCGAACAACCACTTGTTGCTGGAGAAATCAGGTTAAAAAAATATTTCTTGCGGTCATGAGATGATTTTTTATAATTTCTATTCTATTTACACAAAACCCCAAATAAACAAACAACAAAAAAATCCCAGGTTAAATAATTTTATAAGGAAATCAGTGACAAAGACATGGGGGATTTTTAATTTGTGCGTCATTTATTAGTGCCCAAGGAGTCGTTCATATAAATTATTTGAATTTGGACGGGGTTAATTGTTAATTTTATAAACCCTGAATGCTCCCGCTGTCTTCAGAAGATGAACTTTCTTATTGCCTCGTCAGTGCCTGTGCATAATGATAATTAATATGGAAAATACATTTTATCTCACCTCCCTGGGCAGCCCCTGCCGGTTCCAAGCCTGGAGGTAAATTCAGATTCTCAAAGTGCCCGTTGCAAATAATTCGAGTAAGAGCAGCTTTGGAGATCATCTCTGATCTTCCAGGCGTGTCCTTTGATATTTGCTCATCTGTTGGAATTCTGAACGGTTCAAACCTGGGAAAAACTCTCGGGATGTGTTCGGGTGTGCAGGGAGCAGAGAATCCTTTGCCAAAATCTCCACAGCTCTGCAGGCCACACAGGAAAACTCGTCACTTCTGCCTTTAAATCACATTTTCAGAGCAGCAGCAGAGCTCAAAGTTTACTCAAAAATAACTTTTCACTGCTGATTTAAATCACTTTTTCAGACCGAAGTTATCGCATCAGGCAACTCCCACCCATAAACATCCCAGCGTGCTCCAGGAAGGAATTTCTGCAGCTCCAAGGAGAAGGTGGAATCTTTTTAAAGGTGCTCCTCAACACCAAACACAAAGAGAAGAAATGAACAAACCTCATTCAAAGGATTTAAAACACTAAATAAGCCAAATAAATTTGCTTGGAATAAGATATGGTTAAAATCCAGGTTTATATCTCTTTCTCTTGGAAAAAAATTTATCATTTTTAATGATGGGAGATAATCAAAATGAAATGGCTTCGGCGAGAGGATTTGCCTGCAGTGAAGGAACCTTTCAAAATGAGTCTTTCTTTCCTTTTTTTGTTGTTTTTTTGTTGGTTTTTTTTTTTTTTAATTCCGCCAATGTTTTTCAGGGAATGCAAAAAACCCGAAAAAGTGGTAACAGAAATCCTAGAGCGACTTGCATGTGCCATCTACTGCAGAAAAGCAGTTAATACTTAATAAAGCACCTCGAGGAATGATCTGCTCAGTGGGAAGAGCTGAAAAGGGCAGTACCAGGTAGAAAAAGTTGTTAAAATTAAAATTTTCTGGCAGAGAGAAGGGAAGAGCTGGTGGAGAAAATAAATTAATATGGGATGAGGGGAAAAAAAAACAGGGAAACACCGTGCACAGGATGAGAAAATTGCGACAGATTGTTCAGCTGGCTGAGGGAAAGTGTTTGCACATTCCTGCAAATGAGAAATAACCCAGGAAGGCACCAAAAAAAATTATGAGGAGAAATCATTTCAAGGTGCAACTCCTGTAGGGATCAGGAGGAATTTTCTCTGTGGCATCAGGGAGCTCTCACCGAATCCCGAGGCTCCAAGACAGATCTCAGGATGCGGAATAAAAATGTGCTGAAACCCTCAACAGCTTCACAGAATAATTAAAAAGATCAAGCTCCTCCTCTATTAAATCCACGAAAAGCGTTCTGGAGTAAAAATGAATAAATTATTGATTGTATAAGTAATAGATGTGCTGAAAGGACCGGAGCAAGTCATTAATTAATTCAATGATCAGCCTAAGCGGATCATTTTCTCTCTGCCTCGGTTCTCCCCACATTTTTTGCGCATTTGGCCACAGATAAGTGGCAGTGATAAATATTTTCCTGAAAACAGTGAAGTCAAGGCGAGGGAGAGTTGGAGAAGAACTCAGGATTCTTTTTCTGTGATTTTTGAGTTGATCAGTGTGAAAAAATTTAGATTGAAAAGGGAAAATGTGCTGGGTTTCATTTTTCCAGGAACTCTCCTTGTGCCTCCTCCAAAGTATTATTGTGAGGATGCAGCTGTTACAAAAGAAAAAATTAAAATTAATTTTTAATAGGGAAAAAACAACTGTTCTGCTCTTAAGAGGACAAGTCAGAGTTCACACCAGTTGTTCAAAAGGCAAAATGTGACTATTGGATTTTTCCTCACATTTTTATTAAAAATCAAATTCCTTCTTTCATGTGCATTGGCTTCGCCAAAAATGTCATTTCTGGCGGATCAAATTCTGTGCTCATTCATCTTCAATTCACCAAATTGCTTTGGCAATAAAATAATACAGGAAACAAAAATCAGTTAATTGTTTTGATGTTGACACAGAGTCCCGCTAGAATTTCTACAAATTCATTAAACCTGAAGTGGATTTTAAGCAACAAAAGAATTCAATTTTTGTTCAAGAGTCATTTATACTGTTGTTTTCTCATTTGATTGAATAATTCAATATTTAGACAGATCCAAAGAGGAGTTGTTGGTATTTTTTTCACCACTTTCAAGGCCCCTGGTTCAAGAGGAACTCGCTGGAAACATTTCCAGGCTCCTTTCAAATTCTTTCCAATTCTTCCAAGGCTTCAAATCTGTTTTCTCTCCTAATTTGCTAAGGTCAGTAAAATACGAACATTTACCAGAGGGTTTGTTTATCCTGCGAAACGCATTAATAGGAAAGCTTGTTATTAATGCGTCAGTTGATACATTAAGGTAATTAATTACACTGGTGCATTAATTGAATTATATTGATACCGGCACGTGCCCATAGATCACTGCAGATTCACAGCTTTTAATGTAAACAGCTCTGAGCTAACAAATTGATGCTCAGCCGGGCAAGATGCGCCGCAAAATTCACTCGGCGGCGACAGATTTGTTATTTCTCTCAGCCAAAGGACACGATTCCAGCCCAAAATAGCTTCAAAAGTGCTAAAGACAGCTCCAAATCAGCTGCTGATAATTAATTTTTATTAGTGGGATTATTTGGAAGTGAATTAAAATGGGAGATGTCTGTGCTGGAGGTGGTTTGCTGGTTGAGCTTGGGGATCTCAGAGTTCTTTTCCAGCCTAAACGATTCCGTGACTCAGGAATTCGGTGATTTTAAGAGTTACACGTGTCCAGAAGAGATAAAACTTCTCATTTCTGAGTGCAGAGAGAAAGGGCAGCAGGTTCAGCTCTGGCTGGAGCTTCTCTCGACAGCCGCTCTCACCTCGAGCTGGTTTGAGCCAGAAAAAGCAGATTTGGAGCAAAATCAGGAATGTGAGAGAAGGATAATCCCACGTTCCTCTGCAGCCAGAACCACCTTTCCTTCGTGGTAAAAACAAAAACCCTCAGCTCAGGGGGTGAGGCAGAGCGGAGCCGTCACTCGGGGTGCGCTGTGACATCTCCAGAGCCGCCACTTCCACAGGGTCACAAAAACCCCACAAAATAAGAAATGGACGAGGCAGTCACAGCCCGAGGCAGAGTGGAGCCATCACTCAGGGTGTGCTGTGACATCTCCAGAGCTGCCACTTCCTCAGGATCACAAAATAAACCCAAAATGAAGGCTGGATTAATCAGTTCTTTCCCAGGAGCTCATCAGAGGTCACCAGGGGTGCGCTGGAACGAGCAGCAGGGCTCGGAAAGCCGGGATGGAGACGATGGATAAACACCGAGGATCATGGAAAACCAGCTCGGGTTGAAACATGAAGTTGAGATATTCAATAGATGAATTATGTGTAAATATGAAAATATTATATTTTCATATAATATTAATATTATATTATATGAAATTACGAATTTCATATTATATGAAAATATGAATTTCTGAGATATGCCCGATTTTCTGCTCAAAGCAGGGTGTTGTTGTCCTTCAAGGAAATCTGGGTGAGTGGATGACATGAAAACTTCAATTTTTACAGGAGATATGAAAATTATGTCTTTAAGGAGAAGAAACAGCAAGCGCTAAACGCTAAATATTCTTCTGTGCGGCGTGAGCCTCTCCAAATCACCCCAACTTTTATATCAAATTTCACCTGTGAGTTTAATTAAGCGTTTCTACTCTTCCAGCAGCGCAAGTACCCAGATTTGAACCACCCTCATTACGGTTCTTCCTTTCAAAGACACAAAGAAAGAGAGAATATTTTTCCTGCGCGTTTTCCTCCCTGCAATGGAGACAACAATTCCATTTCCGAACCGTGCAGCCGTTTCAAAGGCAAATTGAGCCACAACAAAGGAGAGCAAAATGATTGTTTGAAAACAAAATTGAAACGCTGTCAACAAAATAATAAACCCCCCATTAACTCCGCTGGTGTCTGTCAGGAGTTGTTTGTGTTTCAGACAATATTCTGAAAAAAATCCAAAACAAAGAGAAACCTTTCATATTGTGCCTTTCGCTTTATTTTGGATCGTTCACGTAGCTGGCAAAAAATACATTTATTATTTTTGACACCTTCCTTCTGAATGGCATCGCAAATTATTTGGAGTTGATGGGAAATATTGGAATCTTGCTCAATAATTTTTATTGCGTTACCTGAAGAGAACAGCGAGCTCCTGGTGGCATAACAAGGGTAGGAAATAAAGAAATAAAGAAATGTGGTTTTTTAAGTGCTCCCTGGAAGTCCAAGCCCAGCCCACGAATGGCACAGTTACTTCCTGGTGTCCTTGGGGATTTCAGAGCTCAGCGGCCGATATTGAAAAGCAAAACAGAGAATCTCTGCGAAGGGATTGATAATTGTGCTTGAACTGCGGGTCAGCTTTTCAATCCGAGCTAATTTAATTGCCTATAAATTGTCTGTTCCACCTGGAGACGGGAGGAGGTTGAGCCAGCTCTGATATCCGTGATCCATCATTTACACCCTGCCTGCGGCACAGGGCCCGGGTCTGGTGTCCCCAACACGAGGAGAACACGGAAATCTTGGAGCGAGTCCAGAGGAGGCCACGGAGCTGCTGAGGGGATTGGAGCACCTCCCTGATGGAAATGGGCATTGGAAACATCCAAAAAACCCCATTCCTGAAGTGCTCTGTGAAAGGGTTCACCGCTGCAACAGCAACAACAAAAAAAGCTGTTCCATTTCTTAAACTGGCTTTTCTTTTTTTCTTTTTTTTGTTTGTTTGTTTGGTTGTTGTTGTTTTTGCAAGTGGAGTCGCTTCTTGTAAAAAATACAGTTTGGAATCATCCTATGCAGAAATCCCTGCCAGGAATTAATATAACAACATAAATAGAATATAATATGAAACAATATAGAAATATAATATAATATAATA
>VYZT01016051.1:0-13299 GCA_013400735.1 Pomatostomus ruficeps
TTCTAAAGTTTTACTTGAAAAATGTGTCCGCAGTAAATTCAGATAAATTCAGCATTATTAGTAACACCATATCATTACATGGAATATAATACTGAGCTATCACATACTTCCTCTAATTGCAGCCCTTGACATGCTGTCTACAGAAGGTTACAAGGTTAAAGCAGGGCTCTGTAAGTATAAATGTATATGATCTCCTGACTGCCTAGCAACTTTGAATATGGATCTTTGGTTCTTGTCTATACTTGGAATAATCACGTACTGAATTCACTAAAAAGACCCAGCATCTGCAAGACAGTAGTTATGAAATTTTTAAAAAGTATTATTACTGACATGGCTGAAAAAAAAGCCTTTTCATCTGGACGAGAGTTACTTAGATATACACTTCATTTTTGCAGCAATCTTTCACGTTTTAAAAAGAAGTTTGGAGCTCAGTATCTATTTACTATTGCTTTTTCTGCCAAACAAGTATTTCCCTTGAAACCCTTGGAAGCTAATTAACAACAGTCTACCTGTTCCAATTCTTGCTCCAAGGTTGCTGCAGAATCAGCCATTTTCTGAAGCTGTTCTTTCTCATCCTCAAACTCCTCTAGTTTTCGCTGCAAGTCTTCTTCCACCATGGTTTTAGCCTCCTGGATCTGCATGAAGGCAGCTTCTTGATCTAACATGTCAGCCTGCATAGAAAAAGCATGGAATCAACTTCTGCAGTTTCAATGGAGGGGGAAGAGCAGGAAAAAGAAAAAAAAATAGGAAAAGAGGAAAGTGAATTATCAAGAAAATTTGTAGAGGAAAAACACAAACAAAAATAATTCTGATTTCTGCCTTACACACCCATATGCCTTTACTGAAGTCACTCATTCCTATACTTAAAACACCTTAGAATAACAGTCAATATCTTGCATACTTGTGAGAATCTGAATTCCTATTAAATAACACCTCGTCTTTCTCAATTGATGAGCAAAACATGAAGAAAAACAATCTTTATTAAAATCAAGCTGTTTGGAAGAATTCTAAAACAAAAGGGATTCCTTGGATGCTGTAGCTACTTAGGAAATAGCAATTCCTGTAATTTACACAAGCTATCAGTAACACTGGAGATGGGGTGCTTCCATTAACCTGCTACTTTACTCTCCTTTGAGTCTCAGAAGCAGGAATGTCACTGAAAATCAGGGGTATTTAAGGTTCTAAGAGCTTTGGAAGTGACCATACTGCACTTCAGATTTTACCCAGCTTTTTTTACTGGAGGGAAGGAAGGACAAACCTGATTACTGGGCAATATCACACACTGAAAAAAGCACATTACTGATTTAGATTAACTTCCAATTAAGTTTCTTCTTCCATTCCTCATGAATGGTCAAAGGACAACATTTACATTTGCCTTCCAAGTTCAATTAAAAACAAATATCAGAACTGAAAATGCAAGTATCACCTTTGAATGGGAAATATATGGCCTTGTTCCCTCTTGTTCGTAACACCATGAAAATTTATTTGCTTTGAAATATTTACTGCCTTTATAATGCAGGATTTGAACCAATTCATAAGAATTTTATGTGACTCTGCCAGAATACTCTTGAGTTTGCAAAACATAAGTACATGACTTAGACAAAACGTAACTCATGAAACCCATCTATGCCACACCTCAATATTTTGTAGCTGTGCTGCAATACGTTCCTTTTCTTTAATGGACCTGTGCTGGGTTTCAGTCAGCTGCTGAGACAGGGCCACATTCTCTAATTTGAGATGTTCCAACATACCTGCTTGAGTCATTTGCCCAGCCTAAAGGAAGGAAAAAAAAAATCACATATTAACACCAACAGAATTTAAGAGTTTCAGAAAAAAAAAATCACATTGAAACTGTGCCTTATTTCAGCTACTACTTCCATGGCACTGGTGCAGTCAGGCCATTTTAGAAGGCCAATAAGTTGTCCTGTGGATAAAACTGACAAAAAAGATCAGGTTCTCAGTTCTCCCATATCCAAGTAAACTACAATACCTGTATATTGGCCATCTCGCTCTGCAGCCTGACACGGGCCTCCTGTGCCAGGACCAGCTGCTGCTGGTACCACTGCCTCACATTTTGGAGAGATGTGATTTCTGTTTCAGATGCCTTCAGCTTGTTGGTCAGCATGGTCCGTTCCAGCTGCACCTTCTGAAGCTGGGTCTGCAAGGAAGCCAACTGCTGTCGCAGGTCATGAACTAGAAAAACAAAAATAAAGAACTTGAACTAATGCATCCCATTGTGTTATTTTTATGCACACTCTTTCAAGGATTATTGCTGTATTTGTAGTTTTTCCTATTTTTCCTTTATTTTTGAACAAAAGCATATATACCTAATTATATGAAGACCGGCTTTTCCTGCCAAAGTGCTAGAATCCAAAGTATTGGGTCATAAGCAGAATAAAATGAAACTAAATCAATCACTTCTGTAAGCATTCACAGTTCCTTAGAGGCAGAAAACATGGACTAACTAAACATCAAGAAGTAGGTGTCCTGGCCCATAGAGTCATCATTACAAATCAGCATTTGTACATTTTTCCAAAAAAACAACTAGGTCGCTGTCTGGACTAAATATTCATGCCTCCTTCTCCAGGCTGGCAGTGGCAGCTTGCAAACTGTGACACTTTTGTGACACAAAATAAAAACCAATCATCTTAAAATTCAGAGTATTTTATTAATATGATATCAAACAAACATAAATTAAAATTTCTTTTTCTTCCTGGACTTCAGAATTAAGTTGAAATAAAATGATATATGAAACAACAAATTTTAAAGACTGACATTTATATCATCCCACCTGTGCTGTCTCTGGTGAGAACATTTTTTTGCATATCTTCAACCTTCCGCAGGAGTCTCTGGTACTGCTCCTCTGCTAATTGCAAATCATTGTTTGAAGAAGCCAAACTGGCATTCTTTGCTTCCAAGGCATTTTGCAGGTCAGCCATTGCTCGTTCCAGATCCCAGCAGGACTGCTTTAATGTGGCCACTTCTGAGCTCAGAGACTCCTGCTTCTGCTGGCTGTTTTGGCTGTGCTCCATCTGCGCCTGAAGCTTCATGTTCAAAGCTGCAAGCTGGGCTTGTAGCTCAGTCTTCTCTTTGAGAGCCTGAATGTGTCCAGAAAACCAAAATACAGGAATCTTATGAGAAAATACATTAATGGCTGACTAAAAAAGATGCCCAGCAAAATGGCTTTGACAAGGCAAAGATCACTTGCTTGTAAAAAATTCTTTTTAAAGCAACACCTCACCTATCAGGTATTTCAAATAGTCAAAGAAAATACAGAGGAAAGGACATACAGACAGCATTGTATGTCAGTAACCACATCAGGATTTTTCATGACACATGTTATCTCCACACTTTAAGGAAGAATGCTTTCTATTTTAAGTGTTATACCATCAATTAAAACAAAGAGAAAACACTTATAAGGACATCGCTAGCACTGCTCCAGATTTACTTTCAATTTGACTTAAAAAAAACCCATACAAAAACCCCACTTTTTTTTTTTTTTAACTAATCTTTGAAGACTTTACCAACTCTATACTTATCTTCTTCAGTACCTGTACCAGGTTTACATGGCAAGGTTTTGGTAGTGGAAGTCTACAAGGGGCGGTCTCTGTGAGAAGCTGGCAGAAGCTTCCCCCACGTCCAGTGGAGCCAATGCCCACTGGCTCAAAGACAGACCCATCATGGGCCAAATCTGGGCCCATCAGGACAGAGTGCCTTTGGGATAAGGGATTTAAGAATGAAAAAAATATATCAGAAGAACAACAGCAAAGATAAGAAAGAAAACTATGTGAGAGAAACTGCTCTGCAGACACCAAGGTCAGTGCAGAAGGAGGGGCAGGAGGTGCTCAAGGCTCTGGAGCTCAGATTCCCCTGCAGCCTGGGGTGCAGCCCATGGTGAGGCAGCTGTGCCCCTGCACCCATGGAGGTCCATGGGAAGCAGAGATCTATGGGCAGCCTGTGGAAGAACCCACTCTGTAGCAGGGGGGTGCCCAAAGGAGGCTGTGACATTGTGGGAAGTCTACACAGAGCAGGCTCCTGGCAGTATCTGTAGCCCTGTAGAGAGAGGGGAGCCCAGGCTGGAGCAGTTTTGCCAGGAGGACTTGTGATACCACCAGGAAACCATGAAAATTCAGAAGCAAAGTTGAGCCTTGGAAGGAGGGGTGGGGGGGAAGGTGTTCTAAGGTAAGTTTTTATTTCTCATTACCCTATTCGGATTTTATTGGTAATAAATTAAAATAATTTCCCAAGTCGAGTCTCTCTCGCTTGTGATGGTAACTGGTGAGTGATCTCTCTGTCCTTATCTCAACCCATGAGCCTTTCATTGCTATTTCTTCTCTTCCCTGTCCAGCTCAGGAGGAGAGTGACAGAGCAGCTTTGGTGGACACCTGGCATCCAGCCAGGGTCAGCCCACCACGGCATTCTTGTAAAGTACCTTATTCAACAATATTTTTACAAAACACAATTCCACAAGTAATGAGCAAGAGGCTCTTGAAAATTAATTAAAATATTAATTTGATTTGCTGAACACAGAATTCCAAATTAATTTTCTACCTGATTAGCTTCTAGTGAGAGTGCTTCTAGTTGCCCTTCAAGTCTCATCTTCTCCTTCATAACCTGCAACATCTCGTCATGAGTTCCTGCGATAGAGCTTTCCACAGAAACACTGGAGAAAGAGACAGCACACATGCAGTTACAGGGTCAGAATACAACACTCATCTAGTTGAAGAAAAGTGACATGAATTTAGGAGGTACTCAGACTCTGTGTTGGCTTAGACTGTAGGACATTTTTTCTGGCTTTATGACAGATCCAGAACACAGTGTAATAACTTCTGTTAAAAAGAGAAAGAAATTATATTCATGCTAAGGTTTTATACTTTAGTTTCCTGTACTTGCAGCAACTAGAATTTAGCGCTGCACCATGTATTTGTTATTTTACAGATGTGCAATTATTGACTTCATCATATTCTGTATTTACAGATCCCATTTTAAGCAGACAACTGGACATTATGGGATCACAAAACCTCCATAGTTATTCTCGTAACTGTCTGCTTTAATTTTCCCAAGAAATACCAACAGCTACTCCAGAAGAAGGAAGAACATTTGGCATAAGGGAATCCTTATGCTGATTCCTTGCTGTACTGCCAAGGTGTCTGGAGAAAAAAGATCTTCTCCCATTACCATAAGAAATAAATCTAAGTCAGCATAACCATCAACAACTGACTGTACACCTCAAGATCTCTGGGCATGACACTTTATTCCAACAAAGGGGTGGGGGGGGGGGAGTAATTTCAAAAGCACGCATCTGCAGACAACTGATAAAAAGCAAGTGTTGTTCAGGGTTTCAGCAGTCATGCGTTTGCTTTCTGAATCAGTTTAACACCTGTCATATACACATAAGCTTGGGAGACTAAATCTCATTCTAAGAGGGCTGAAGAGGGTAAGAGTATCTAGTACAAGACTCTTGGCATTTCTTAACTATATGAGGTCTGAAAGGTACATGCACAGATTAGGAAAAGGACAATACTAAATATTGCTGAGGCTCTCAAGTCTACACTTTCAGACTTTACAGACCAAGGCTCATAAGTGATTCAGTGAATGAAGTCCTTCTATACAGACAGAAACAACTGCCTGCAGTACATTTAACACAGCCGGTGGCAAAAACATCTTTCTCTATAGATATACTCAGTAAATAGGTACTCAAGTGAAGTGACCTCTCAGATTCTTTTAGAATTTGTAAGCTAATGACACACTTAATCACGGTGTAAGTTAAAACTGGATCTAAAGTTAGTAGGAGCTAAGAGTAATAGGCTGCCTATTCCAAGAAAGTATCATTAACTAACAATTTGATCATTCTTACCTGCTAGAAATGCTGTCTCTCCTGCTCCGTACCTCTCCATTAACTTCCTGCTCTTGGGCCTGATACTCCACTGCCGCAGCCTGCAGCACCTCACTGATGGAAGGAAACTGCCCCATTGCTTCAGGATGTACCTTCTGGCCATTTACTGTATATGGAGCATCCTGTTTGCCTTCTGCATTCTGTAAACTGCTGTACAGCCCTTTCCCTGACACACTGCTGTAGGTAGAGCTGTCACTCTCATTTCCATCCAGCCTCATTCCCACTTCACTCCCATCAATTTCTGAAATGCTGCCTCCTGCCAAGGAGGAATTTTCTATTCTATCATCCACGTCAGAGGGCAGACTGATCTCTGAAACAACTGATGTTGGACCACTTCTGCTTTGTGTCAGAGCCCCACCAGACAAATCAGTAGCCACAGAATTCCCAGTAGCATTTTGAACGTCTGAATCTTCAGTTCTGTAGTCAGCCAAGGACCGGATCTTGCTGGACTTAGATTTTGGGCTTCTTCTTTCTTTTGAAGATGCTGGAAGTCCCAAGCTACCCAGCTTTGGCCCCCTGGGGACACTGGTCCGCAAAAAGGAGTATTCTTTTGTCATTGCTACAGTGCTGGCTCTTGGTAGGATTTCTGGATGTAACATCAGCTCAGGATCCAGAGTGCTGGAGGGACGGGTTTTGGATGTAGACTGACTCGACTGAAAGAAGCAGAGAGGCAACAATAAATTCCAGAATGTTAACTCTGAAATAGCACCAAAGACTTATTTTGCTGTAATTTAAGATATAAAGCTCTACACTTCTACATGGATATTAAATACACATCCTTTCATAAACAAGGTAAATTATATCAGCAATCAACCCAATCAAGGTTCAGTATATACATGTTGAAAATGTTCATGTCAGACTCCAAAAGGTAACTGAAAAATATAGGCAAAATTGAACATTTAGCTTACTTTGTGTCTTCCCCCCACCCCCTATTTTAAGTAGCACAAAATGATACATTACCAATGAGATAACAGAACCAAATTCTGCCTGTCCAGAAGGAAAAATGCTTTCTCACATTTGAGAAAACTACTCAATGTTTTAATTCAGGGCACAAAAACAGTAAAGTTTTCAAGCTTCTCAACAAAACACAGTCTAGAAGATGCGTTGTGTGGTACTCACTCTTTCTTGATGTCTCTTCACTCGATATTGTTTGAGCTGTTCTTCCAGACGCCTTCTTGCCTGAAGTCTGATTTGTTCTTCATTCTCCAGTGGGAGTGAAGACTCCACTGAGCCTGTAACGGAAAGGGATCTTCCCAGTCAAACGGAAAACTTCAACACAGGCAAACAGGATGCAAAAGGTAAATGCCCCTTCTACCATCAGCAACATGCTTCATGCTTAAGCAAGGAACAAGAGGAAAGGCCACTGACATGCACCTCAAATGACCCTCTTCAAATATATCCTTGTGTAAGCACTGATAAAGCCTAGGGACTTCCACTGTTCAGTTTGCAAATGCTATGGTTCCTCTACAGATATATGACAAGAGATTACACAACAAACAAAATATTGCTGTCATTTAATCTCATCTGTCCTGCATTTCTGACAGTACTAAAATTATAAAACTAAGCAAGACCTACACAGTCCATTCATTCCCTAAAAGTAGTGGAAAATTGTTTCCTAGATACATTTTCTTACCTTTTATTAACTCACATTAAACCTTTCCTGTAGTAAGACTTTTAGACACCTTAATATAAAAGCTTTCCCTTCTCCCCCTTCATTGCCCATCTCTCCCTTCCTTTTCTTCTTAGTTTAAAATCACCTGGTTCTGCTGTTCTTTTTTTTAATGTCACCTATTACTCCTAATAATCAAGAAGAATAGAATAGCGTCAGCCCCAGAAAGCGTGAATTCCCCTCCAGTGAAGAGACAGTTTTAAATGGTAAGGCACATGCCTTAGCCGCAGCAGAGGGTGGTTTACTGAAAGAAAATGAATTGTAGTTTTAAGTAAAAGTTTACTGCAAAAATGAAGTTTAGTTCAAGCTTAAATGATATTACAGGAGTCCAGAGCCAGGCTCAGAGTATAAAGCTTTATGCAGCAAGAGAAAGCAGGGGCACCACCATAAACAGATGCTTACACAATTCAGTTTCTTGCATGGGAAGACTTAGTTTGAGAGACTGCAAAGCTTCTTTTCTAAGAGCTATGCCCTCAGCACTAGTTCCCTGAGACTTCCTTAGGCTGTCATGGAAACCAGTCACACCTGGGGATGACTCTTCACCCTGCTCACTGGTGGTGGGATCAAAAGATACAGGAGAGTCGGGGCAGAGCGATTCTGGCCCATTCTGGCAGGCGTCCACTTTGCTGTTTATCTCCAGACTTCCCTCTTCATTTGGCACTTTACTGATGTTATTACTGGTAGCTGGAAAAGAAAGTTTTACTGAACTATACTTTAAGCCACCCCATTTATGTTCACACTTCCACCCAAATACAATGCCTTTACATTATATGAATATGGAAACTCCTACTGACAGCAACTGGTAGGAGAAATTTCATAGAGGGTTTTTGATTCTTTACTTTAAAAGACCAGAACAACTACCTTTCATTTGCTTCACTACATTGCCCTCAAGCAGGACCTCAAAAGTCATCATATAAAATACCTTCAAAACTTCACAGAGGTTTTTAAGTCTTGTTAGGTTTAGAAGTATAAAACACTGAGCATAAAGAACTCTGAGGGGCAACCTACTAAAAGTAACTCAGCAACTGCAGGCCTGTTTTGAGATACTGCTGGGCACTGGAGGGAAAGCATCCATCATCCCAATTTCCAGCCTGGGCAAAGCAGTTCCTCAATTTTAAATGGGGTTTACATTTTTTCAAATAGGACATCTTCATCAAAAGTACAGTAGCAAAGCTCATATGTATCAAAATAATAAACCTACCAATTAAAATGCAATTCAAGAGCCACCTTAACACTAATTTTATCCCCACTTACTAGTATTTTTCTTTTTTATCAGGAAAAAATGCATATTCAAACATTTCACAGGTTTATACTCTGGATTTCTCACACATTTCTGTTTCACTTGGCTGGGGACTACTAATCTTTATGAACCTGCTGTTGCAAAAAAACCTGTGTATCTAACTTTAAATTAATTACTACAGATCTCAAATGAGCAGAGTACTGAAACAGCCACTGTCTTTCTGTTCATTCCCACACCACATTATCACTGAAGTAACTGGAACTCACTGGAATAATATGGAAGATTTCATTATTTTTTCCTAAAGATGGTAGAAAATATTTAACATTTATGATCACAAAGTATTTGCAAGCGCAAAAATCAAGTTCCCACCTCTGCAGTGCATCTTCCCTTAAGCCAGCACAGTGTGAACTAGCATAGAGGAAACTGAACGAGGAAACTGAATTTGGGTAGAAATAAAAAGTTTTCAGTCTTAGGTTGCCAAAACCCACTGACACTAAGATTTGAATCAAAATACTTTTGAGTATCTTATTTGTCATGCAGACAACGTTTCAGGCCATTTAGCCTTAATCTCGTCACAAAAACTAATTGCGGGCACAATGGAAGGGATGAGTTCCACAAGGACGGAAAGGAGGACAGAGGACAAAACTGCTCTTTAATGACTAATGTTTTAAAACTAGAATATTGGCAAAATCGAATTTGAAATAGGTGTCAATGCTAGGAATAGCCATAAGAAGCCAAAAATAAGCAGACAGCTCATACATTCAGAAGTATTGTTTCTGCCCATCTCAGAAACTGCAGCTATTACTGCATCAGGTTTATACTTCATTTACATTTCTCCTTCACAACAGTGAGTGGTATACATATACAAAGGGGATGCTGGAGCAAAATTCTGGAGGAATGGTTTCCTGGCAACTTCCTGAGGCCAGGAGACACTCAGAATCTAAACGCTCCTTGAATTAAAGTAATTTAAAGGCAGTAGTGTCAATACAGCTGCAGTCTTTTCACAACAATGAGCAAGGAGATGCAATTAGAATAAATACAGTAGAAAGACACACTATCTGTTTGTAAGGCACAATTCAATTGTCCACGACAGGAGATTACAGGAATGTGTGATCTCCAGCTTCATAAAAGATGAATGAATCATCACCTAACTACACTCCACCACTCTGGTAATGGGCTGCGTAAGAAAAGCAAATAAAGTCTCAGGGCCTCCTCTCTCCTGCCTGTGACAAGGGGAAGAACCTGTGGTACCAGAAGGCCCCAACCTCATGAGGTCACCTCCATTTACGTAAGGAACTACCGTGCTTTTGTGTACCTAGGCAATCACAATGTACACACCCCTCCACCCAGCCACCCCCATTTCCTTACACACAAACACATCCTCAGACTCCTGCCAGGGAAACATGGAGATTTCAATTCCGTGTAGGGAAAATACCTTCACAATGAAAGCAGTTAAATACTGAAATGGGCAGGGAGGCTGCTGAACCTCCCTCTACAGAGACTTTCAGAATTCAACAGGAGGAGGGTCTGAGCAACCTGATCTTGCTCCAGAACTAGATGTGCTCTGTGCAGCAGGTTGGACTAGATAACCTACAGAGCTCCCTTCCAACTCAAGTTTGATTCTATAATCTACTCAAATAGTGGACTCTAAATAGTTTCTCGTAAATAGCTGCACAATTATTTTATTATAGAGCTCGTCTACACATAAAAGTTACTCTGAGATAAACTGGCGAGTACGTGCCAGCATGTCTCTTCCAGAAAGGGAAGTTTAGGCAGATATTTTGAGTTTTGCCTAAGCAATTTAATTTATTAATTAATTTATTAGGAAGATTTCTTCTGCCAGAATAAAATACTCCAGTCACAAGCTTACTCTCGAACAGTCATTTCAGAACTGCTCATTCTATAGAGATTCAGGTGTCCAATCTTGCAAACATTATCTGAAGACAGACTAACACCCTGAACAACATATACTCACCTGACAGCTGATAGTATTTAATAGTTTGGTTTTGCTTTCAAAAGAACAAGTTCTACAGCTAAAAAAACAGCTTTACACACACACACAGAGCTAGAGACTTCACCAAACTTGCTTAAAACTGTTGTACAAGAGATTCCTGACCTCAAGGAAAAACATCCTTCTGCATCACCTGAACAATAAAACAGATATAAAAGCCTGGGTAAAACTAGGGAATTATTTTGTGCATATTAAATAACTTACTGTTAATTTCATCTGTAGTAATTAGCTGCGACTTGGCTTTACAATCCAAAAGTTTTTCAGAGCTGGGGGCCCCATTACTGCTTCTGTTCTCCCAGTGAACATCCTGCTGGACAGACGAGGAGTCCATGGTAAAAAAGATCCAGATCCCTGGAAAGCTTTTCTTCTCAACAATTTGCCACCAAGTGAACTACCAAGTCCTGTTTCTCTCCATCAGGAAGAACAGCATCAAGATGTCACACAGGAGCACAGTTCTGCGCTGTAGAGCTGTTGGTGTACAGCAGGCAGCTGCTAACTCCACATCATGGAAACAGCTTGCAGCCAAAGTTGTAATCACCAAGGAGCTGCATCCTCTAGAAACAAAATGTAGTGAATTTACAAACATTCACTAGAGCTCTGAAAATATGAGCTAAAAATAAAGTAGCGCCCACAGACAGAACCAGGACATGGTGTAACAACAGAGACAATGAAATACAACCAAGTATCCAGCTTTGGGAATAAAAAGTGATCTATTTATGCACACTTTTTTTGGTAGTATTGATACACTGCAGAACAATGCAACAGATAATATTTAGCAAGGCAGCTGATTTAAAATCACTGTCCCTTTTAATGGAAAGAGCTCTTTGGCCTCTGCTTTAAGAACCAAGCCAGTGTTGAGAGTAGCATTTTTGTCCTGTAAATCACAGTGTATACACAGATCAAGGAAATGAGTTTCGGTATCTTTTGTTAGAATGAAGTATGGAATTCAGATTTAATTTTTTAAAAATAAATTACATCATTACTGTTTAGTAGTCTGCAGAATAACAAGTATGAATCACTGTACAGAATCTGAACTACTCATTACAGCACAAGCTGGCAGTCAGAACATGACCTGGACAGCAGCTCAACATTGCCTTCTCCAATGACCAGCCAAGAAAAGAATTTTCAAACACAGTTTATAGAATTTGCAAATGATTCTCCAGGTATTCAGATCTAACCTCTGGAAAAACATCCAGCCATCTAATACAATTGCATAGAAATTGTTGTATACAGTCACTACAAGCAATTAAATTTTGTTCCTGTAGTTACTGACAGCTAAATCCAGATTACAAAATCTTTTTGTTCTCATTTACTAAAGAAACATAAGAAATCCCCAGTTAAAAAAAGGGACGAGAAGAGATGAGGGGAAGTTGTGGGAGAATGTCAAATAAGGAATATTTTGACAGCATTTTTACATGAACACAAACGTTATGAACAACATTCCTTCCATATCTCCAGAGAGCACTTGTGTAACTAACTGCTACTGTGCCACGCTGCCCTGGTCACCGTGCAACACCACCATCTCCAAAATGTTACTGAAGCAGCAAACAGCTCAGGGCACACAGGAACACATGATTATGCAGGTGACCCTTACAGAGGTGAGCTGTGAAGGAGCCAGAAACCTGGAGCACCTTTCTAAACAGGAAACCTCCACCAAACAGAAAAATGAATACCTGCACTGTGATGTTACTAATTTTAAAAGATCTTTTGTATAATAAAGCTTTCAGTAAAACCCCTAAAACTGCCACTGTACAGCGAACAGATGCTACATGACAGGTTACCAAGAGAAAATACAGATAAAAGGCAAGATTTTGGCTCCACACACCTTGGCAAAATCCAGCCAACACGAGATGGTTTGTTGTCCTCGTCATAAAACACGTTTAAATAATCAAGGTGATGAAGAACAACTTTTTCCTGTACAACCCATTCCCAATATGAAATGGTATTTTGGCCTCGGAGTCGTTTCCTATCCCGGTATTGCGCACAAGCAGACACACACGGATGAAGGCACGCCACGGGAATACAGCAATAACCCCACATGCAAAGACCTGTACAGAAACCACCGATTTTGCTTAAAGCACGAACAACCAGGACGACAACGGGTCCCGGTCACAGACCGGGGAGGCGCCGGCAGACACGGCCGCGGAGTCCCTGGGCCAGGCACGTCCCCGGGAGCCGGCAGAGGCAGCGAGAGGCCAGGGGCCGCAGTCCCCGAGGCCGAGCCGGGCCGGGCGGTTTCCCGTTCCCCAGCAGAGCCGAATGCCCCACGACCTGAAGCGGCCCCCTGCCCTCTCGAGCCGCCCCCGCCACCCCCGTCCACCGTCCCGGCCGGACCCCCGCAGACCTGGGGCCGCGCGTCCGGCGCCGACTCCTGCCCGAGACGTGGCGCTGTCTGCGCCCGGAAGGGGCGGGCGGGGGGACGGGGGCGGTGCAGCACGGTTCTCCCTCCGCCGCCGCCACCGCCGCCACCGAGCGCGGGCCCG